>QANZ01022937.1:1453-14263 GCA_003254925.1 Chamaecrista fasciculata
GATGAACAAGATTTTGGCAGGGCGTTTTAGCGATGGCATTAATTACTTAAATTTTCTAAAAGGGTTTGATTTTATTTATAAAATTGTTCTGATTTATAGTTTAATTTTAAAACTCCTTTTAAAATTAAACGAGTCATGTCACATGTTTATTACCCTATGTATCTCATACATATAAACATGTGCCCGGATTTTGTATCATATACAAAATCTCACGCTCGTATCGTGTACGTGGTTGTAGCGCGATATATATAATTAGCATGTTAAAATTCGCACCCTAAACATACATCTAGCGCATCACATACAACTAAATGTAAAAACATACACCGTGTTTAGATATGGCCCATCTACCCTAGAGTTCTCCCAAGCCAATGAGAGAACCTTTCTAAAAGGAAAAATAAAATTACACGTGAATAAACCCCAGTTACATTGAGGTATAAAAAAAAATTAAATTTTACATCCAGAGTAGAGGGAGACGACACGCAGGCCGTATTTACCGAAATAAACCTCCTAGAGCCATATCCAACACCACACAATTCAAATATGAACAATTCATATAATTATGTCAAACACGGTAACCAACACAAATATTAAAACTCTTTTAAAATTGTGTTTACTTTAGGTCTGTGCAATTTTAACATGCCCTTTTCTTGAGATTAGGCCTTTTATCAATAATTATAAATACCATGAATCTCATTCAAGAATTTATAAATATTGACCCCTAAAAATTTTAAAATTCCAAATTTTAACAATTTTCAGCCACCTTTATAATTATTATAATTAAAACACTTTTAATTATAATTATAGAGGAATTTCGATTTTGGCCTAAATCATCAAGAAAAATTTTCCAGTCGATCCAATCGACTTATATGTATCTCATACATATAATTTGCACCTTTTTCTGTAGATTCAATTTTTAAGAAAAAGTTCGGTGGATTTTTGTAAAACCAAAATCGTGAATGAAAGCGGTAAACACACATATCATACATCACATGTACATATAAACAGTTTTAAATCCTAGAACTAGCGTGGCTCTGATACCACTGTTGGGAATTCTAGGCGCCTAACGCAGCGGAAGCAAATATAAAATTAAAAATAAAACACACTAGGTCCTAAAATTCCCGAACGGATCCGCTAGTAGAATTTAAAACTTTTATAGATAGTGGTATACCTCACGAGTTTCAATCGATTGGTTGAACAAGGCGTGTCCAAGGAGCCCACTCCCAGCGTTCTCCCTCTGCCAGTAATCCACACGAACATGTTTCTTTGAACACCGAGGTGCTAGCCTCCAATTCTTTTCTCCAAAAGAATTCCGGGACCAATCTACAGACCTCTGATTCCAAGAACTCTTCTTGAATCAGTGATAGAGGTGGCGCTTAGAAGAATCCCCCCACAAGAACTTCTTCTTGCCTATTCTTCTATCAAAACCCTAATTAACGAGCAAAGTCGAAATCCCTCTCTAACTCTTAGAGAAAGTCGACTTTCTCTCTAATGTGTGCAAAGGAATTTTTCTCTCTCTAACTCTTAGGAGGAAAAACAAACTAGGGTTTTAGTATGTCACCCCTGAGGCAAGTCGACTTGCCTAGGTATATAAAGGGAGATATTTTGGTGATTTAAATATTCCTAAAATAAAGATATTTTGATAATATAATTATTTTAGGCCTTGAATTTATAATTATAATATTACTCTAATATTATATTTAAATTCAAAATGCAATCTTGGAGAATCAAATTGAGAGATCAAATCTCCCAAAGGGACCCACCAAGATGGCGCCTAATCCCTCATTTTATCTTTGGAATTTAATTAATCAAAAACTTCCTTATTTTTGATTCACCAAAGATTCTGAGAGATACTCACCAAATCTTTTGAATTTCAAATCTCCATTTGAATTTCAAATATTATTTGAATTAAATAAAACATTTTTATTTATCCAAATAACACCCCAAGAGGCGCCACCCTCTTAATATATTTAGGAATTTTTATAATTCAATAATCTCCTAACTCTTAGGAACATTATCTGAATTATTTTCCTAATATTTTAAATTGTCTATAATTAATCTCAGAGTAAACTACCAAATTGGTCCCTGGATTATTGGCTCGCTGACAGATTGGTCCCCGAATTTAGGAAATTGACAAATAGGTCCCCGAATTTTTCTAACGAGTCAAATAGGTCCCTGAATTTTTCTAACATTAGTCAAATAGGTCCCCGAATAACATGCACAGAAGGACCTATTTGACAAATGTTAGAAAAATTCGAGGATCTATTTGTCAATTTCCTAAATTTGGGGACCAATCTGTCAGTGAGTCAATAATCTAGGGACCAATTTAGTAGTTTACTCATTAATCTCATTAATTATATACAATTATTAATATTTAAATTTGTCCCACAAATCTAAATATGTCATCTGTAGATTAATTAAGACAAGACATAATGTTCCAGACATTTCCTCTGTGTCTTAAATCGTGTCACTCGCGTGACCCACGAATTAACCCTAATTCGTGTCCCATTCAAATGGTGTTCAGTTCCTGCTCGTGTGTGACCCAGCAGGCCCCACGTGAAGTTGGCAGTAAGGCATCCCCATGACCTACAAGCTGTGAGCGGACTCTAGCAAGCCATCACAACTACCCAAAATCCGTGAGTTATCGGTTTTTACCAAAACCGACTTAACCTTAGTACCTCCATGGCATCGACCCTATTGTTCTGCGATATCTTGGTTATGGACCAGGCACAGGAAAGTCATCCATGATCCAAACCTTTACTTTCTCGATCTCCTTGAGTAAGTCCCAATATCTAGCATGGCCATGCATTTCCTAGACAGACTCATCGAGGGCGCCAGTAAGATATCTCCCAATTTAATGGGGAACAAAATCCCAATTTTGGTCAGTCCACATTCCTCAGCACGACAATCAACCAAACCCGTACTTAGCCCTTATGACTACCCTGTTACGGGCAGCGTTAGACTAAGCCAAAGTCTGACAACTGCAACGCCAGAATAATGATGACCTCAGGTCTAAGGCGTCGTGACAGGTGTACAGGAGAGGCAAGCTGATGACTAAACCCATGCAGGACTCTCCGGGTCAGTCCAGCAACTCGTAACCACCTTACGTAATTGCACCATGACTCTCGTCCCAGCATCTAGTGTGTGCATCTCATGCACCGAGGTCATGCTGGTCTTAGTTCATTTCAAGTTCCCACTTGAATGAGCGACCAGGGACAGTTTAGATTAATTATCTCATAATTAATCACGGACTGTTATCATAGTAAACATGCTAATAATATGATAACCATTAATTTATCTCCATAAATTAATTGATATGTTCACAACATATCTATAAAATGATTGGCCCTAGGGCACAATCTGCAACAGATGGCGCATTCTTGTGGGGTCCATGGGCAAGATTTGATCTTGCATTTTGAATATCAAGATTGCATTTTGAATTCAAATTAAGATATTAAGGTAATATTTTAATTAAGAATTCAAGGCCTAAAATTATAATATTATTGTAATCTTATAATTTTATAATTTGATAATCCACTAATTTAGGGATTCCCTAATTATAATTATCAAACTCCCCAAACTCTATAAATAGGAGAGCCAAAGTCGAATTTGAGAGACTAGTACACACAAGTGGAAAATTTGACTTGTACCTTTGTGAGACAAAGAAAATCAACTAACCCTAGTTTTAGAGAGAGAAAGTCAACTTTCTCAAGGAGAGATAGGAAGTTCGACTTGCACCAAATCTTTAGGGTTTTGTTGTGTGAGACCAAGAACAGTTCTTGGGTTTTAGGCGCCACTTTATTCTTGAAGTTCAAAAACCGTTCTTGAATTTCAAGAACCGTAGATAGAGTTCCCGTATTCACTTGGAAAGAAGTGAAGGAGGCTAGCACCTGGGCATCTGCCAAACTGCTCGTGTGGATCACCGGCAGAGGAAGGACACTCGGAGTGGACTTCTCAGACTCGCGAACTCAAAGCAGCGATTGTTTTGGTAAAACTCCTTTCCTTCTTCTAATATAAAGTTATGTAGCGGATCCTGGTTGGGAATCATATGAGCTGCGCGAACGCTCTATGATTCCCCAACAACCCACAACCGGGCACCTTACGACGGGTGCCCCGGTCAAAATTGGCGCCGTTGCCGGGGAACTCTTTCTTGAGTTCCTAAGAAAATTGTGATTAGCTTTTTCGTTTTTGTTTCATTTGATTTTGTTTTTGTTTTTTTTTTGGTTCCTTCTTATTTTTTTTATTTTATTCGTTTTAATTTTTTCTAGTATATTCCTAGGAAATATAAAGATTTTATAGTTTCCTTAGATTTGGAATTAGAGAAAACCCTTAGATCCCTTAGAAAAGGTAGGAAAGAAACTGATATGGCAAAAAACCCATGTAATAACCCTAGGTTAGAAAACCAGGAACGTGGAGCTGTTCGCCAGGAGCAAGGTCTAGATTATGGATGACCTAGACCTAGAAGATCTATTAGAGAAGCTTCACAGTCTAATGAGCAATATGAAGCTCAACGTAATGTGTTTCCTCAAATCCAAACAGGTTTTGAGATTAAAGGTCCACTCTTCAATCGACTACCTAAGTTTGACGGTTGCCAGTGAAAACCCGTACACACACTTAAACAATCTTTACCTTCACTGCCGAACCATGAAACCCCTAGCACCAAGCATAGAGGACGCAATGTGGAAAGTTTTCCATCTCACCCTCGAAGGTAAGGCGCTAGAGTTGTACATGATGGAGATGGTGCCCTAGGGCCAATCATTTTATAAATATGTTTTGAACATATTGATTAATTTATAGAGATAAATTAATGGTTATCATATTATTAGCATGTTTACTATGATAACAGTCCGTGATTAATTATGGGATAATTAATCTAAACTGTCCCTGGTCGCTCATTCAAGTGGGAACTTGAAATGAACCAAGACTGCATGACCTCGGTGCATAGAGATGCATGCACTAGATGCTAGAACGAGTGTCGTGGTGCAATTGTGTAAAGGGTTACAAATTGCTGGACCGACCCGGAGAGTCCTGCATGGGTTTTAGTCATTAGCTAGTCTCTCCTGTACACCTGTCACGATGCCCTTAGACCTGAGATCTTCATCATTCCAGCGTTGTAGTTGTCAAACTTTGGCCTAGTCTAACGTTACCCGTAGTAGGGTAGCCATAAGGGCTAGGTACGGGTTTGGTTGATTGCCGTGCTGAGGAATATGGTTGACCAAGAGATGGAATTTTGTCCCTCATAAAAGATGGGAGATATTTTACTGGGCCCCTCGATGAGTCTGTCCAAGGAATGTGTGGCCACACTAAGTAAATGGGACTTACTCAAGGAATCGAGAAAGTTGAGGTTTGGATTATGGATGACCCTCCCGTGCCTAATCCATGACCAAACTATCGTAGGGCAATAGGGATCAAGACAAGGTGGTACTAAGGTTAAGTCGTTTCGTCGATAAACGATAACTCACGTGTCTTGGGTAGTCGTGATGGCTTGCTAGAGTCCGCTCTCGACTTGTAAGTCATGGAGATGACTTGCCAACTTCACGTGGGGTCTGCTGGGTCACACACGAGCAGGATCAAGATGCCACATTGGGACATGAATTAGGGTTAATTCGTGGGTCACATAGGTGACACCGTTTAAGACATAATTGACTGTCTTGGGACATGAAATATTGTCTTAAATAAATATCTACAGATATGATATTTAAATTTGTGGGACAAGTTTAAATATATATATATATATATATTACTTGTTAAATAGATAATGTGATTAGTCTATTTACAATTATATTCCTGTTTATAATATTAGGAATAAAAAATTGGATAAGGTTCCTAAAAGTTAGGAAATTATTGATTTATTAAATTCACTAATATTAGGATAATAGGATTGAGGTTGGCGCCTCATATAGACCTATTTTAATTAATGAAAATGTTTTGTTAATTAAAATCATGACTTGAATTCAAAAGATTTGATCTAGATTTCAAGGAGATTGAATTTAAGATATTAGAGTAATATTTTAATTCAATATTTATTGGGTAATTCGAATTCTAGGCTCTAATTGAATTAAAGATATTAAGGTAATATTTTAATTCAATAATGAAATAGAATTCAAGATTCAAAAAGATTGAATTAAAGATATTAGGGTAATATCTTAATTCAATATTGTTGGAAATAACAAGTTAGTTATAACTTCCTAAGAGTTAGGATTGTTATTTTGATTTATTAAATTCCAACAAATTTAAATGGGGATGGCGCATGACTAGGGTATCTTTTGGAAGATTTGATCTTCCAATTTGATTCTCCAAGATTGCATTTGAATTCAAATTGAAATATTAAGGTAATATTTTAATTAGGAATTCAAGTCCTAAAATTGTGATATTATTGTAATCTCATAATTTTATAATTTGATAATTCTGTAATTTAGGGATTCCCTAATTATAATTATTCGAATCCCTAAACCCTATAAAAGGGGAGGCATAAGTCGAAATTCATAAGAGTCTCTTGCACACTAGGGAATTCGACTTTGGCCTAGCTAATCACAAGAGCAAAATTCGATTTTGAGTCTTGGTGAGGAGAGAGAAAACGCAACCTTGGTTTTTCCTAGAGAGAGAAAGTGGCGCACAAACCAAAAAGAGGTTTAGGGTTTGTGTGACGAGGTTGTGTGAGATCAAGAATTGGATTCTTGATCATAGGCGCCATCTTGTTCTTGGGAATTCAAGAATAGTTCTTGAATTGAAGAACACCGTAGATAAAGGTCCCTAGTTCACTCAGAGAAGTGAAGGAGGCTAGCACCTAGGCATCTCCAAAACTGTTCGTGTGGATCACCGGCGGAGGGAGCACACTTGGAGTGGACTCCTCAGCATCGTAGACACAAAAGTCGCCGATTGATTTGGGTAAATCTCTAATCCTTTTACTGACACAGATCCATATAGCGGATCCTTGGGAAAGAAATCACTGTGCGCCTGTTTTATTTTGTTATGCGTTTTAAATTTTTAATTTATACTTTTTTCCGCTGCGTGGCTTGTCTATCTTGGGAAAACCTCAAAAGATCATTCTTAAATAAGTACTTTCTCGAAGCTATAGCAACAGCCGCTAAACAAGAGATCTCAGCCATTGAGCAACGAGATAACGGAACGCTACTCGAGTACTTAACTAGATATCAGTACCTTTTAGTAAAGTGTCCTAATCACCAATACACCGAGGAACAAATAGTGGAGTACTTTTGTAGTGGACTCCTGGACAACGAGGCCAATCAAATTGATGCCGCGTCTAATTGATCTCAGCCATGTATCACTAAGGCCCCAGTCAATTTCCTAGAAGAGAACAAAGATACGATAATAGATTTAGGTCTGGAGTTGGATCAGGAAATATCTTTCATAATCAACACTTTAACACTCCAGCACCTCCAAGGCAAAATCTCTCTTCGATCGAAACTGACACTCAACTTCTCATAAGAAAGTTTGAAGAATCCGAAACGAGAACCGCAAAGAAATTTGAAGATTTTGGGAATAAGATTGATCATCTTTCTAGAGAAATGGACCTCATGAAGAATAAGCACAAAGATCTTAGACTCTTAGTCCTTCGACTGACCGAGACTGAGGAGAGTTTTCACGCTATAGTTAATAACGTAAGTGCCCCTAGTAGTTCTAAGGCAATTTATGCCATCACTGTTAGAGGAAATAGGCCGATAAACCCTACCCAAGCTACTCAAGAACCCAAGGGAGATGCTTTTGAGAAACCTAAACCTGAGAAAGAACTAATAGAGATCAAAGAAGAAGGCCACAAAGAGTTTAGATCCATAATCGAGAAACATCCTAGGTATGCCCAATTTTTTGTTTGGATTTAACTATAAGCAAGAAATCCCTGCCACAAAGCAATTGGAAACTAAGGTAGAATATCTGCCTTTCCAAGCTCCCATATAATGACTAAGGAACAACTAGAGGAAAAGAAGGATAAGGAGTTAGTAGATTTGTTTGAAAAATTAGAAGTAAATACCTCCTTATTAGAATTGGTTAGGAAGGTCCCTAGGTACACCAAAGTACTCAAGGACTTAGTTACAAGAGAATAGCTGAAAAGAAGCTTCATCTAAGCCCTACCATTTCAGCCCTCTTAGAACCTGGATTTCCTACAAAACGCAAGGACCCTGGTTCGTTCACCATTCCTTGTATGATAGGGAGAGCTATAATCAATGGAGCACTGTTGGAGCTAGGAGCAGGGATCAACGTTATGCCCAAAACAGTCTATGATTCATTGAATATTGAAGGACTGAAGGACACAGGGTTGATCCTGCAACTAGTTGACAAAAGAAGTAGACGCCCCTTAGGAATAGTTGAAGATGTCCTAGTGAAAGTAAAAGACTTAATCTTTCCAGCATATTTCTATGTCCTAGACACCGTTAGTGAAAGAGCTAGCGACTACACTATAATATTAGGAAGACCTTTCCTACGGACTGCTAATATCAATATTAGCATGAAGGATGGAAAGATCACTATGGAGGATGGGCATGGAAAGATCATTCTCACTATGTACAATACGAAGCAATCAGACAATGAATTCTCTGTGTTAGGAACACAAAGTATTTGTACATATAGTGAGGATTTAGGACTCACATCTTTATTTAATAACAACCTAAGGAGGACCCCGAGCTTACATATCTCTTAAACTTAATACCTCACTGTGAACCCCCGATTTTGACCCGGTCTTTTTGTAAATAAATAAAAGTTTTGGGCCACTTTTGTAAATAAATAAACTTTTGGGATTTAAAAATAAATTGAGAATTTTGGGTTCACAAACTCATAATTTTTAAATTAGGAAAATATTACAAGAGAAAAAGGCCAAAATAAATAGAGAAGCAAGGCACCATAGATGGTCAAGCTAAGGGCAAACAAGATGGTCCAAGATGCTCATTTTTAAACTATGATTGATTGTTGAACTACAATAAGAATGAACAAGATTTTTTGCGCACACCATTTTCCCTAGCTTTCTCTCATTTTCCATCTACTCAACTTCCTTTCTTTTCTCACTTCTTTTCTCACATGTGATGACTTTAAATCTTTACCTAAACCAATGTACTACTTTCGACATGCATGACAATGAGCTTCTAAGTATCCCACTTTTCCAAAAAAAAAACTGAAAAAACTTCACAAAAAAAGCCCGTTGAAAGGACATGTACCAATTACAAAGACAATCATACAAGCAAATTGTACCAATGATGCAAGACATTTTTGTCATCCCTAATATCATGAAGATTTCCCTAGTTACCCCTTTTGTGCCAGGAGTGAGTTTTTCTTTTACATAAAAAAAAAAGGTTTCACCAGAGACGGGTAATCTTTCAACATTTTTATGCTAGGATTTCAAATGACAAGAGAAGATCAATTTTTCTTCATTTATCTCATACAGTGTTTCACCATTATTAAACTCTTTGAGCCAATCATAGTTTCCTTTCAAAAATACCAACAAAAATCAACCCTTTGGAATAACGAGGATTTATATGCAAAAATAGCTCTTAATACAAAATTGCTCTTTCAAAAGAAACAAAGATTAGCTTTCGCCTAGACCGTTACACGGATAGGCGATTCAGACAAGAGAAATACAAAGATTGCCAAAGGCAATACAAAAAAGAAAAAGAAAAAGAAATGAGCAAAAATGTCGAAGAGGAAACCTCTCAAAAATCAAAGCTTCAAAGCAAAATCATGAGCTACAAGATTTTTCAAAAAAATCCTCGTTATAATCCAACATATGTTTGGGCCTCCTTATCCTTTTCTTTCATAACCCATCAAATTTACCCATCAAGCCACATTATAACCCTAAAAGATCTTCTCCTGTCAAGTGAACTCTTGTATAAACTTGATTGAAAATAGGAAAAGAAGAACAAGTCGAAGCAGAAGTAGGGAAGGGTACAAGACTTTTGAGCCTACACTCTTATCTTTTTAAATAAACTTTATCACCTTCAGTCATGTTACAAGCCTAAAAAGTCCTTGTTGAGGTACAATAAGCTTGAGCTATAAACTGGGGACAAATCCAATGATATCAAAAGTTTTTGTTGGGTTGTTTTCTTTCAAGCCTTTTAAGCATTCCACCAAAAATTACCCACTACTTTTCATTCACCAAATTTAGGGGCAACCATATGTTCCTCTAGCACTACCATTATCCATCCATCACAACCATAAATACTTATCAAGCTTATCATGCATATACCTAGTAGTGCATCACGTTTAGTTGAATCAAAGATCATCGCACAAGACATTTTTCATATCTCGTTCAAAAAGAAAGAACAAAAGATAAAGAAACACAAAAATTGCTATTTACCAGTTTTAGAGATTTGTTCATATAATGAGTCTCCTCCTTCTAACACTTGCACACACTATGTGCTTAAATTCTTTTCATCTTATCCAAGTAGAAAGATTACTACTAATTCAACAATCAAGTTTTGTGAAAAATCGATTTTTAGACTAAAACACCATCTTGGGACTCATCTGATCCCCGCTATCCTAATATTGCCCATGGAGAGAGGATGCATCTCCCCTCGTAACCAAAGACAAGAGCACTATCAACAATATTCAAACAATTATCTCATGCAATTCAGGGTAAGTTCCCGATTGCATTCTTCCAAATCCTTCCCCTTTAAAACCCTCATTATGTGAGCACCCCTTCAAAGCCTCATTCTTTGAGCATCCTTTGAAAGCCTCATTTTGTGAGCACCCTTTGAAAGCCTCATTTTGTGAGCACTCTTTGAAAGCCTCATTCTGTGAGCACCCTTTAAAAGCCTCATCTTGTGAGCACCATTTGAAAGCCTCATTCTGTGAGCACCGTTTGAAAGCCTCATTCTGTGAGCACCCTTTGAAAGCCTCATTCTGTGAGCACCCTTTGAAGCCTCATTCTGTGAGCACCCTTTGAAAGCCTCATTCTGTGAGCACCCTTTGAAAGCCTCATTCTGTGAGCACCCCTTTGAAGCCTCATTCTGTGAGGATCCTTTAAAACCCTCATTCTGTGAGCACCATTTCAAAGCCTCATTCTGTCAGCACCCCTTTCAAGCCTCATTCTGTGAGCAACCTTTGAAGCCTCATTTTGTGAGCACCATTTCAAGCCTCATTTTATGAGCACCATTTGAAGTCTCATTCTGTGAGCACCCTTTAAAAGCCTCATTTTGTGAACATCCTTTAAAAGTCTCTATCCATGAGCACCCTAACCATCTTCATGCGAAAATGGGGCAAGTTAAAGTCTTGTTTGACGAGTACCCTCAGGACCTTGAAAACGAGCACCCAACCATCTTCATGGGAAGATGGGGCAAATTAGAAATACCATTCTACAAGTACTTCTTCAAAAGCTAGTCGTCGGCTAGCGCCTCCAAAGTCCAGTCATTGATTGGCTCTTTTAAATCAATTTTCACTCTGGCCAAAATGTGTGTTCTTTTTCTTCACTTGCTCTTAAGTAAAGACTTTCGAACTAGTTCTTTGTCTCATTCAATATGAGACAAGTGAAGATGGGCAACTGTGAACACTCGATTTTGACCGGCTCTTTTTGTAAATAAATAAGTTTTGGGCCACTTTTGTAAATAAATAAACTTTTGGGCTTTAAAAATAAATTGAGAATTTCGGGTTGACAAACTCATAATTTTTAAATTAGCAAAATATTACAAGAGAAAAAGGGCAAAAATAAATAGAGAGATCCATTTTACAATAATGATAAAATTTAAAAAAATGAAAATGAAAAATAAGGAAAAGGAAGTGAGATAAGACCAATTTAAAGCTATATCATCAATCATCCTCATGCATGCCACTCACGCCACTTCCATTACAAATTTAGTCCTCATACAACACAATTAAATAGGAAAGAAATCAGCAAAAGGAATCAAAGGGAATTGAGAAATCAATCACAATCTATGTTGCATGTATACGGGTACAGATACTTGCACGGGTACGGATATGAGTACGGGGTACGGCAGTTTTGTAAAAATGTGGGATACGGGTACGACATATTATATTTATATAAAATAATAAAAATATATCTTATATATAATATTTTATTTCTTTTAATAAATAAATAATGAGTATTCTTTGATTTATAATTATAGAATTTGAAAATAATATAATTTTGGTGAAATAATTTACTTTATTAATAGTAATATTAGAAGTAGAGAAGCTAGTAAAATGTAAAAACTACTTTCTAAGAACCTTTGCCCTTCGTGCCTTTACCAATTTGTCCAAAAAGAAATATATTATAAACAAAAGAGAAGCATAGACTAATAAAATGAGTGAAATAACTTTCCGGTCCCTAATTTATGCACTCGCTGACAGATAGGTCCCTGAATTTTACCCATTGTACTAGCCGGACCCCGAATTTTGCAAACGCTGCACTAATTGGTCCCTCCGTCATATTGGCGTTACAAAAATGCTGACGTGGCCATAACGGACGCTGATGTGTCCCGTTATGCGCTGACGTGTCCCGTTATGGCCACGTCAGCACCCGTTATTTTTTTTTTTTTTTTAAAAAAAAGAGCTGCCACGTCATAAAATAGCGACACATCAGCATTTCCTCATTGTACTTATAGGTCCCTGACTCATTTTTATTCCATTATTCTCAATTTCCCCTCTTTTTCATCATTTTCATTCATTTTAGTCCCAAATCCTCAAAATAAAATTATAAACAAAACTTTTCCAAACATTCCAATTTAGTCCTTAAAAATATTTAAAACCCTAAACTCTAAAACCCCAAACCCTAAAACCCCAAAATCTAAAACTTCAAACCCTAAACTCAAAAAAAAAGTCTGAGTTGAACAATTAGGTGTTGGAGATTGTGCCCTAGGGCCAATCATTTTA
>QANZ01022938.1:0-17079 GCA_003254925.1 Chamaecrista fasciculata
TTTAGAGAGAAAAACCCATAAAAACAAAGTGAGTTCTTGAGTGAGAGTCTTGATCTTGGAGTTGGATCGAGCCATTAGCAATCTCATACTGGTGCGTTTGGATTAGCTTTAGAAAAAAGTACTTCTTTTTTTCAACTTTTATTATTAGAGCTTTTATTTTAAAAATAAGCTATTTTATTTTTGGATGTCCTAATTAAATGTACTTTTTATATTACATTGGTTATAAATTTATAAAAAAATTTTTAATATGTGAAAATTACTAAAAAGGACATCTGAAGATATTTTGCACTTCATTTTCATTTTGGACCTGTATTTCATCTCTGATCTAAAAGATGACGATGGAAGACTTCAATTACAGTTGGAGGAAGACTACAATTATAGTTGGAGGAAGACTAAATTTTCATAATTTTTTTTAGCCCAAGTTTAGTGTTCATAATTGATTACACCTTTCAGGCCAAAAAACAAATTGATTACACCTCTTTGGTTGAATAGCCAGATGCCAATTGCCAATTCAAAATACATAAACAAATAATATAAAATTGAAAAGGTGAACGGATTATGTTCCTTTAAACTTTAAAGCAATAAAAGACAACTAGCAATAGCAATGAAATTTCTGTTCATCCGATGTCCGCTTCCAAAACATTATCAAACTTGACTTTTTTTTATGGACACGGTAATTTTTGGCAATAACAATACAAAAGGTTAAAATGATGCATCAATATTAACTAATTTGTAATTGTAAATTGGCTAATAGAGTTGTGTGTGTAGAAGGTAGAAGGAGGAACTACAGTCGCATGCGCAGAAGAAAGAAGAAGAAGACGATAATTTGAGTTGAAGAATTAGGTTAAAAAGAGAAAGGGTAGGGATTGTAATTTTAAAAATTTGCTAAGGTTATTTTTGTCAAATGAAATTAGATGTTGTGCTTCTCCGTGTTTACTCCTCCCTCTACTGTAGACTCTTTTTTCGTAAGTTAAGAAATGAAGCTTTAATTATTTTTTGGACATTCATGGCAAGCCATAAAAGAGATACAAACTCATTCAATAACATGGAATGGGGAGAGGGGGAGTCCACCAAGGAGAAAGAAAATAACAAACATAAAACAACCCTAAACTCCCAAGACCTAATTAGAGAACACAGCAAGATCCAACCTACAAAATCAAACCTGGCAACACACCAGGTGGAGATGCAACCTGAAACAGAGGCTGGAATCCACACCAGAGTAGAGAAATTTCACCCAAGCAACACACAAGGGCATCAGAAATTCATCTACCCAAAACAACTCTCAGCCTAATCAAACAACAGAGAAGAAGAGAACATTTTGCACAGATCTTTAAAATTCTTCTTCATAAGTTGTAGATCAGGAAGAAAATTGTTCAGAAACCAGAAAAAAAAACAGAAAAAACACATAAAAAAGAAAAAAAAACCTTCCCTAGTGGAAGGGAGACAAAAGGGGCGGAATGAACAAAGAAAGAGTGAAAGGTTTCAAACATGTCACCCAAAAATGGGCACAGAATGACAACCCCTACAAAAGACTCTTCCTCACCATTCCAAACATCCACAAAAGACAGAAAAAACGAAAAAAAAAACAACAGAGGGGCCACTGGTATCGTGGCCGGAGCCGCTGTCGGAAACGTCGTCGGTGCCGCTGTTGAAGCCACCGCCGCCGAAGAAGCCGCCGTCGCTGCCGCCCAAGACACCATGGAAGGCATCACCCAACGGCCCCTCAAGGGGCTTTTTGATGTTTGTGGAACTTTAGCCGCCAGAAACCCTAGCAGAGCAAAATGTTAGAGAGATGCATGAAGAAAGCTTCTAACTTACGTGTAGAAATGAAGCTTTAAAAAAAAGTAGAATTTCACCTTTTTTCTTAACTTCTCTTAATTTTTCAAAGCCCTATCCAAACATGCTATTTTATACTAAAAGTGCTTAAATTCAAAATTTAAGCGCTTTTTTCAGAAAAAAAAAGCTAATCCAAACGCACCCTTAATACTTTGTTTCTACCGGTATTATTTGTTGTGATAGATTTGTGTTCAAATTCATGACCGATTTGTCAATCTGTGTTCGAGTTCGTAACGGGGTCTTCGCATAGGTACTTGACTAGCAAGAAGAAATCAACAAATACTAAATTTAACTAGAGATATGGGATGTAAACATGATTAAATGTTTTGTTTTACAACTTCGAAGTCTGAGGCTGAGATTTAAGCTAGCAAAAGGAAGTTCAAAAATTTAGTTCTAAGCAATTTAGTTCAGTTTTTTTTTTTTTGTGACTGAAAAGTTTATGTGGGGATTAATACCGGTATCCTATTAGGGTTATAGAATATCTCTGATTTCTTTGAGGATTTACAAGAAGAATTTATAAATCTCTCACCAAATAAGACATTCACATCGATTAGAAGATCGAACTTTCGCCAAATTCAAATCTTAACCAACCGTCACCAATTTTATATTGATATTGAAGTTAGATGAGGTCCAAAATCCACTAAAATAGTCTTCCTTTGACAAATTTAACCCAATTAAATGCAACATCACGGAGACAAAATATAGAAAAGGGAATCAATATATCACCAGCGCCTCCAGTTCCCATGGTTATTTAAATTGAACTATGGGCAACTGGGTTCGAGCGCGTTGCTCGATCTGCAAGGAAAGCAAAAAATAAGGTATTTTAAAATACCTTTTTTTTGAATTCTATGATGTCATGCCTATGCAATTAACTAATCTTTTTTTTTATTAATTCTTTTTATTTGATTTGAATAAATTTTTTTAAAATAAGAAATCTAAAACAAAAGGATGATATTTTTGTGTCTTTATTTTCTAATGCATATATATGTATTAAGTATCTATATATATACTATTATATATGTACTAAATCGAGAAATATATATAATAGTAAGAAGATAAGATAAATAAAATAGAAATAAATTTAATAATTTTTACTGAACTTTTAGTTAGTGAGACTTTTTGTCACCACCCAAAATTGGAGTGCATAATTGACACGAAATGTAAAAAAGATCTTGAACATTGTAAGCATAAAATTATAAGGTAATTTAAAATTTCATAAATAATATTGTCATTTATAAGATGCTAGAAAAACAAAAAAAAAAAAATTAGATTTGGGCATAACTTTAGAATAAAATCTAAGCCCATGATGAAAGCCCAATCGGCCCGATCAACCAAATTCCAAAAAAATGAAAAAAATCTAAGAAAGAAGCCAGTTTTAAAATGGGCTAATATATTAAATTGGATATACATATATCATACATACAAGGTTTTTTTAAATTAATACAAAAAAAATGTTTATTATTATATACATTTGTTGATTTTCTTTCTCTATTGTTTATAATACTTGAGAAAATATATTTTATTTTTATTTAATATTATATTAAATAAAATAGAGATTTAATTTTTTTTATTTGACATATATATTAAATGGAAAAAACTTATATCAAGTTCCTTATATTCTTTCTATCAAGTTCCACCGATCAGAAGTCTTGATTACATTCTCTCTCTTCAATGATTGGTCATGCAAAAAGTGATATTTAATATTCTCTCTATCATGATTGGTCATATATAAAATTTTTGCCACGTGTCAAATGTTGATTGGAGAACTAGATAGCAAGGATGTAGGGAACTTGATATAAGTTTTGCCCACATTAAATATAAAAACCCCAAGAATATTACTTTGTTAAAATCATTACTGAAAAATATTAGGTAAATTGGATCTCGGGTTTGCTAAAAGTTAGGCCATACCTCAAAGATTTAAGAGCATTTATAGAGATATTTATATACCGCCTATCAACAAGGCTCTGATGTCAACAACGGGAATAAAATTCTCAATCATGTATGTAAGTTATGGGTCAACTCCTTACTAGCAAGACAAACTTTGTTGGCTAAAAATTAGTACCGGTATTAATTATAACAATATTAAATTTTTTGTTTGGATCAATATAAAATACAATAATATAATAACCCTGAAATTATAAAGAAACTTTTGTTTTTGTATAAAGAACAAAAATATAATTTGATTGGGACTGTATTTAATCAGGGGCGGAGCCAAGATTTTAGGTTTCGGGGAGCCGAAAACTTTTTTTGGCCAAAATTTTATTTTAGTTCCTAATGTTTATTTAAAGTTCGGTTTCGGTCCCTAATATTCGAGTTTGAAATGAGAGAAATATGACCATATTTAATAGTTAGGGACCAATTATAAAATTCTTAGAAAATATTAAGGACCAAAGTAGGACAAAAAATCATTATGGACCAAAGATCAGGCCAAATATTGACATGATATTTGGTCTTCTTTTTACGTTTTTATAATGATAATATATTGCAATTAGACCAATTAATATATTAAGGGCTCCACCAAGGTATGACATAATAAAGTGGATAAAATATATTATTTAGCGTTTATTTATTGTATTTTATAAATAGGTGCTACTTAATGGGTTTCTCAGTGTTTTAGATATCCAAACAGAGTCTAACCAAAGGGAAACTTCCAGAATCAACGAGAAGATACTAAAAAGCACAAGATTCTCTTGTGCCGTCATGTTGTGCCACCGGCACAAGTGATGGCACAAGCCTCCGAGTCACTGTTGGAGATTATTGAACAAACGCAGCGAAAAAGATAAAATAAAAATTTTTATAATCTCCTCCAAAGGATCCACTACTTGTGTTTATACCAGAGAGAAAAGACGTTTACCTAAATCAGACGATTGCTTTGAAAAATCACAATTCCAAGAAGTCCACAGACTCTTGTCCTTCCTCTGCCGGTGATCCACACGAACAGTTTGGCAGATACACAGGTGCTGGCCTCTAAGAGATTATGGGAACCGATCTACAATCTTGGAATTTCAAGAACACTTCTTGAAATATCCAAGAACAAGTGGCGCACTACCAAGAACGAACTTCTTGGCCACTGACTCTAGGGTGTTTCGCCTCTCTCTCTTTCTCACACACAAGTCGCCCCTAAAACCCTAAGTTTAGGGTTAGTTCGAAAACTCCCTTCTCTTTCTCTAGGGTTATGCGACTTCCCCTTTTTTTTTTTGGTTTAGGCGACTTGTGGTGCTTTTAAAGAGTCCCACTCCATCATTTAGGGAATCACCAAATCTAATTAGGGAATCACCAAATCTTGATTATAAAATTACATTAATATTATAATTCAAGATTAAAAGGCAATCTTAATTTAAATTTCAAGATCATATCTTGAAATCCAAATCTTGAAAGCACACTTCCCATTGATTGGAATGAGTCAAGAGGATTTGAATTCTTAATTAAAATATTACATTAATATCTTAACCTAAAATTTAAAATGCATTCTTGAAATTCAAAATGCATTTGATCCTCAAAGAATGCGCCCCCCCTATATTAGTTTATAGGAATTTAATAAATAAGAAAACAATCCTAACTCTTAGGAAGTTCTAACCAACTTTATTAATTTCCTTAACAAATTGAATTAAAATATTACCATGATATCTTAATTCAAATTCAAGTCTTGAATTCAAATTAACAAAATCATATTTCATCAATTTAATCCAAGAGTGAGGCGCCACCTCATCTTGTTATCCAATATTAGAGAATTTAATAAATCAATAATCCCCTAACTCTTAGGAGACTTAGTCAATTCATTATTCCCCAATATTTTAAACAAGAATTCAATTGTAAATAGATTAATCATATTAACTATTTAACAATTAATATATTTAAAGTTGTCTAACAAATTTAAATATCACAAATGTAGATTTTATTTAAGACAAGACTTCATGTTCTAAGACATTCAACTATGTCTTAAATTGCGTCACTAAAGTGACTCACGAATTAAACCCTAATTCGTGTCCCATAACAGTATCTTGATCCTGCTCATGTGTGACCCAGCAGGCCTCATGTGAAATTGGCAGCAAGCCATCTCTATGACTCACAAGTCGAGAGCGGACTCTAGCAAGCCATCACGACTACCCAAAACACGTGAGTTATCGTTTTAACGTAAACGACTTAACCTTAGTACCACCTTGTCATAATCCCTATTGTCACATGATATCTTGGTCATGGATAAGGCATGGGAAAATCATCCTTGTAATCCAAACCATAACTTTCTCGATTCCTTGAGTTAGTCCCATTACCCTGTGTGGCCACACATTCCTTGGACAAACTCATCGAGGGGCCCAGTGAAATATCTCTCAACTTAATGAGGGACAAAATTCCTTATTGGTCAACCACATTCCTCAGCACGACAAACAACTAAACCCGTACCTAGCCTGTATGGCTACCCTGTTACGGGCAACGTTGGACTAGGCCAAAGTTCAGCATCTACAACGCCGGAATAATGAAGACCTCAGGTCTAAGGGCATCATGACAGGTGTACAGGAGAGACTAGCTTATGATAAACCCATGCAGGACTCTCCGGTTCGGTCCAGCAACTTGTAACGCATTACATAATTGCACCATGACTCTCGAGAAGCATCACATGCGTGTATCTCTATACACCGAAGTCATGCTGGTCTTAGTTCATTCACGTTCCCACGTGAATAGTCGACCAGGGACAGTTTAGAATAATTATCACATAATTAATTAAGGATTGTTATCATAGTAAACATGCTAATAATATGATAACGACATAATTTATCATTCATAAATCAGTCAAACAATATGTCCATACATATAAAATGATTGGCCCTAGGGCACAATCTCCATCAAACTCCCACTTGCACTAGGTACAATCATTAATCAAACTGTTCCTACACTAGGTACATTGATCAATGTGTCTAATCCCCATCGACGTTACATGGCGTTCATGTATGTCCCGCGCAAGAGGTTTTGTAAGAGGATCGACAACATTATCCTCGCCTGCTACTTTACATATCTTTACATCACCTCTGTCAACCATCTCTCTCACAAGGTGATAACGTCTAAGTATATGTTTGGTCCTTTGGTGGGACCGAGGCTCCTTGGCTTGTGCAATAGCACCGCTATTGTCACAATACAAGGTTATAGGATCAATAATGGTCGGAACCACACCAAGCTCAGCAATGAACTTCCTAATCCATACAGCCTCCTTCGCTACATCTGATGCTGCTATATATACTCAGCCTCTGTTGTAGAATCAACAATCGTGCTCTGCTTGGAACTTTTCCAACTCACACTGCCACCGTTCAGGAGAAACACGTATCCAGACTGCGATTTAAAATCATCTTGGTCGGTTTGAAAACTAGCATTTGTGTAACCAATTACACATAGCTCTTCTTCAGTTCCACCATAAACCAAGAATTCATCCTTAGTCCTTCTCAAGTACTTAAGGATGTTTTTGACAGCGGTCCAATGATCCTCACTAGGGTCTTGTTAGAACCGGCACGTCATGCTCAGGGCAAACGACACATCTGGTCGAGTACACAACATGGCATACATGATGGATCCTATTGCCGAAGCATAAGGGATGCCACTCATGCGCCCTCGCTCATCAAGTATCTTGGGACACTTATTCTTGCTCAGGACTAAATCATGATTCATCGGTATGAATCCCTTCTTGGAATCCTGCATACTGAACCGTTTCAGTACCTTATCCAAGTATGTACTCTGACTTAATCCAAGAAGCCTTCGAAATCTATCTCTATAGATCTTGATGCCTAGAATGTAAGCAGCTTCTCCTAAGTCCTTCATCGAGAATGATTTTCCCAACCAAGATTTCTCAATCTCCAAGGTAGGAACATCATTTCCAATGAGCAATATGTCATCGACATAAAGCACCAAGAAAACAATCTTGCTCCCACTAACCTTCTTGTAAACACAAGGCTCATCAGGGTTTTGTAAGAAGCCAAACTCTTTGACTACCTCATCAAAACAATGATTCCAACTCCGTGATGCTTGCTTCAATCCATAAATGGATCTCTGAAGTTTGCACACCTTCTCTGGTTCCTCTGGACATGCAAACCCCTCAGGTTGTGTCATGTACACATCTTCGGGCAGCCTTCCATTAAGGAATGCTGTTTTGACATCCATTTGTCATATCTCATAGTCATAATATGCGGCTATGGCAAGGAGGATCCTAATGGACTTGGCCATTGCAACTGGGGAAAACGTTTCATCATAGTCAATACCATGACGTTGAGTGAACCCCTTTGCAACTAGCCTGGCCTTAAAGACATTAACGTTGCCATCCACGTCGGTTTTCTCTTTGAAAACCCACTTGCACCCTACGACTTTTACACCTTCAGGTGGATCGACTAAGGTCCATACCTTATTGTCATACATGGATTGCATCTCTGCCTTCATGGCTTCAACCCATTTTTCAGAGTTGGGACCCACAATAGCTTCTTGATAGATGGTAGGCTCACCACGCTCCATGAGCAACACATCCTTGTTCTCAGTCATCAAAAATCCATATCTTTGAGGTTGAGAACATGTTCTATCAGACCTTCGTGGTCCCTGTGCTACTAGAGGAGCTTCCACAACGTCTTGTGGCTCTTCTCTAGTTTCCGTCTGCGCCTCTAGAGTGTCTTGTGGATCTTGAACCTCTTCAAGATCTATCTTACTCCCACTATCTCTTTTGGAGACAAAATCCTTTTCTAAAAAGAATCCATTTTTGACTATAAACACTTTGTTATCAGATGGGTAGTAGACATAATACCCCCTTGTTTCCTTGGGGTATCCCACAAACAAACACTTTAGAGATTTGGGAGACAGTTTATCGTTAGGCTATTGCTTAACATAAACTTCACATCCCCAAACCTTGAGGTAAGACAAACTGGGCTCTTCCCAGTCCATATCTCATATGGTGTCTTCTCAACTGCCTTAGACGGAACACAGTTAAGCGTGAACGCAGCAGTTTCTAGAGCATGCCCCCAAAAGGATGGCGAAAGATCATCCTGACTCATTATAGATCGAACCATATCTAATAAAGTCCGATTCCTCCTCTCAGAAACACCATTCCACTGTGGAGTTCCAGGAGGGGTAAGTTGTGAGACTATCCCACAACTTCTAAGATGATCAGTAAACTCTTGGCTCAAATACTCGCCTCCTTGATCGGATCGAAGGACTTTGATTTTCTTGCGAAGTTGGTTCTCTACTTCACTTTGAAATCTTTTGAACTTTTCAAAAGACTCTGACTTGTGCTTCATTAGGTAGACATAGCCATACCTACTGAAGTCATCAGTGAACGTTATGAAGTATGAGCAACCACCCCTAGCTTGAGTACTCATGGGTCCACATACATCACTATGTATGATTCCCAATAAGTCAGGTGCTCTCTCACTGTGGCTAGTGAAGGGCGCCTTTTTCAATTTACCAAGTAAACAAGATTCGCAAGCATCATATGATTCAAAATCTAATGAGCTTAGAAGTCCATCTTTATGGAGTTTCTCTAGGCGTTTCTCGTTTATATGGCCTAAACGACAATGCCAAAGATACGTAGGATTTGATTCGTTAATCTTGATCCTTTTGGTATCAACGTTATAGATATTGTTATCATGTTGTCGTTCCAATTTTAAGACGTAACGATTATCTTGCAAATCACCATAAGCAAATAAAACATTGTCTTTATAAATAGAACACCTTCCATTGCCGTTTACACATGTAAAACCTTCCTTATCCAAATAAGAAAGGGAAATAATGTTTGAACTCAACGAAGGTACATAATAACAATTATTCAAAATGAAAATAAGCCCAGAGGGCAACACAAGCTCGTATGTTCCCACAGCAACACAACAACTCTTGCTCCATTGCCTACGTGCAGGTCCACCTCGCTTCTGTCCTGCTTTCTACTATTTTTAAGACCCTGCACATTTGTACAAATGTGAGAACCACATGCTTTATCTAATACATATACAAAAACTAAATGCATAAAATAACCGTGTTTAGATATGGCTCATCTACCCTAAATTCCCTCAAGCCAATGAGAGAATCTTTCTAAAAGAAAAAGAAAAAAAATTACATTGGGAAACCTCATTTGAACATATGAGGGGAGTGAGGTGAGAAAAGAAATTACATCCAGAATTTAGGGAGACGACACACAGGCCGTATTTACCAAAATAAGACCTAGAGCCATATCCAACACCATACTCAAACATACATGAACAATTCATATATATATATATATATATTCATGGCATCAACATTCAACAACACAAAAAAAACGACTTTGATTGTGTTCAATTAGGGTTTGTGCAATTAACATGCCTTCTTGACAAATAAGTCTTGCATCAATAATTCAAAATTTCAAGAATCATATTCAAGAAGTCGAATCTATTGACCCAAAATTTATTAATTGGTCTTATTGCAAGATATTATCATCATAAACGCATAAAAAGAAGACCAAATAACATGTCAATATTTGGGCTGATCAAATCCCCCACACTTAAGACTTTGCACTCCTGGGCAAAGGTACGAAGTAGAAGAAAAGATAACATGCCAAAGAATCAAGGAACTTTCCCAAGTTCATGATTCAAGGGCAGCACATAGTCATAACCTAGAGCTAGAGAATTCACCAAGCAAGCTACTCTGTAAAGTAGTGCGATCTAATTTATGTAATACCAATTTCAAAAGTGTATCGCTCTCCTCACTAATTGGGTATTTTCTCTCAAGTCATTCCTTAGACTAAGTTTCCTACCATAGGCTTGTAAAAATTCTCAAAGTCTCCACCACAAGTGTTAAATTATCCAAAATCAAGAGGTCTTTAATAGGGTTGTAATGTCAGAATAAAGGCTAATATTTGTAAGAAGAAATAGAGAGAAAAGAAAGGAAGAATGGTGTTTAACTCAAAATTTCTCTTGAAGTTTTTCTTAACAACTCAACTCCACTTATCCACCAAAAGAAAATAGCTAGTTCACTGCAAGGCTCATTTTAGTCTTATGACACAAGACTCTATTCTTTTGACTGATCAGTCTTTTTCTCTTGATGAGCTCTTATGATAATACTTTGATACTTGAGCTTCTCAAAGATGCTTTTGCTCGACTTATATATTTTTTTTCTTTTGTCGAGATCTTTTTCTTTTTTCTTTTTCTTCATTTTTATTTTTCAAATATTGCTAGCTAAATTCACCCTCGAGAGTTGAATCGAAAAGATTATCTTTATGAGAAAATTTAAGAGTTACACCTTATAGTGTATAAGCTCAAGGGGCTAACAAGGGATAATGTGTTTATGGCTAGTGTTTGGGATAAAAGGGTGAAGAAACAAGTACCTTTATCATTTTAAGGATATTTAATCACATAAAGCTTAAACCAAGAATTAAGACAAGTTCTAGAGAAAACAAAGCTAAGAGACTAAAATGTCACTCAAAAGATAGGAAATATTTAGGCTTAAACCTCCAACTAGGCTGGGTTTCTCTCAAATTGGTCTATAAAAATTAAACAATACTACTAAACCTAGAAAATTACTCAGATTATTTTGAGGCTATAGAAAATAACTAAGACTAAACTCTTATCATGGATATGAAATTATTCACTCAATACTCTAAACATATTAAAAATTCAACTAATTCGAATTCTACTCAAAGAGTGAAAAATAAAAGTGTAGATTATTTAATTCAAGCACCAAGATAAGTAGGCAAAATTAATAATTTTAAATTTTAAAATTTATAAGATTTTCAAAATAGTTCCTAAAATTTAAAATTTTTGGGTAAACCAAAATGTAAGTTACTCTAACTTACTCCTCTCCCCCACATTTAAAACTTAACATTGTCCCCAATGTTAGAATTAAGTAGAAGTAAAGAACTAAGATAAGAGTGTGAATTTCACTCTTCCCTCCCCCACACTTAGAAGAACACATTGTTCTCAATGTTTAAGGGCAATAAAATAAAAATAAGGGAAAGAAAAGAGGAAATTTAAAATTGGGAAAAGTATTAAATTTATAACGAGAAATCAAAATTTTTAAATAGCCCATAAAGATAAACTTGCAAAGTTTATCACTCCCCCACACTTTAAAGCTCGCATTGTCCTTAATGCACAAGAACAATGAATAAAATAAAAGGGAGAAATAATAAACAAAACAAAAATAAATTATTTTGCAAAAGGGCTATTAAGAAAAGGTAACTTGTAGAGAATTTCTGTCATTTTCTAGACCGGAGGAGAATATAATTTTTAAGAGTTCATATAATAATGATCAGGGAGTGTGACTCAAAACAAAATAAAAAACGAAAGTTTAAAAACTGAAAACAATAAAATAACTTAGGCTGATCCAAACTGATCTAATCACTTTGGTCAACCGAACGAATACGAAATCAAAAACTGAAAGCAATAAAAACTAACCTACTGGGGTTGTTTCCTCCTCCAAACTTATCTCGCAAATAAAATTGAAAATATTGAATAAGAGATAAGTGGGAAGAAGAAACAACTTGAAGCTTAATCCGGCTTCAAATTCTCTTTGAAAATCCAGAGGGGCAGGAGGCGTCGGCGCTCGAGGGAACGGATCAAGTTCCCTTCCCTCTGGTCAGCGTGCTCCTCTTTAATAGTTTCCTTCACGCCTATACCACATACAAAATTATAACCATAGATAGAAGATGATGTCAAAATAGGGTCAGGAATAACAAAATCAATATGAGCGAGAGGAGGCTTCTCTATTTCAAGTTGTTCGCAAATTCCTTGCGAAGGTGGGTTCTTAGATTCTTCTTCTAATTCTTCTTTTTCTTCTAGCACCTTTTCCTTGGAAACTTCAGCTGCTTCTAAGGTGTTTTGATCCATGGTGGGCCAATCATTGATTTCTTGACAATATTGACAGGGCCCGCCATTGCATTTGCAAGGGCTATCTATGTCAGGTAATCGGGTAGAGAGGAGAGATTCGTCATAGTCATGAAGATTGAAGTCTTCCAATTTAGTTCCATCTTCCTCACTACATTGCTTACCTGTTTCATCACAAGAAAAGGAAAGAGGGGTCACAAAAACAGAATGATCAATCAAAGCTGTGTTACCTCCATCTTTGAAACTTTCCTTGGCTAATTCTTCTTTCTCATCTTCTAAGTCTTCCACAAGAGATTGCTCGTCTTCTAGTAATTTGTTATATGCGTCAATCACCTTGCCATGAATGACCCATCGAATGATTCCTTGATAAGCCTCATCATCGTTACACTTAAAGTGTGCCACGAGGTCAGATAAGGGAGTAAAAGAGTCATTGCATGCAAGAATGTTAGATGTGTGCGGTTTAGACTTGTCTTGCATCGCATGATCTTCCTCATTACATTGTGGACCTATGTTATCACAAGAAAAAGAAGAACATGTAACAGAAAAATTATCATCAATAGACTTAGTGTTATTCTCATCAATAACAATAATTTCATCCTCATCTTCGTTGTCCTCCTCAATTGATGGCTCATGAACCGCATTTTGTGTTCGCTCAGAACTTGTGCAGGTTCTAAAATGAAATCTTGAAGATGTTGCTCCTCTAATCTCTCAAGTTGAGAATGAGTTGATTGTACGACTTGCTTAGGAGGTAGCATGAGGTCGCGTGATGTCTCACTCTCCTTGACTTGTTGATCATTTCGTTGATGGCTATCATTGTTTTGACATTGGTTACTTACAAGAGAATTGATCTCCTTTGCTGTTTGTTTCACAAACTCCCCAAGTTCGCGGAGCATTGATTGGGACATTGAATTCCGTTGATCAAGTAACTCGGTCACCTGTTGAAGTAGGGAGTCTCCTGTCAATTGATTAGATTCTTGGATTGATCCATAGCCTTCATATTGGTCGGGGTAACCATTGGTCATGGGAGAACAATAACTAGTAGAATAATTATTAGAAGAATTAGTATAATAAGAAGAAGAATCATAATCATAATTTATAATTAGAAGAATTGAAAGAACTATATGAGTTATAATTATAAGAATCAGGGGAAGAATTATTATTATTATGATTATAATTATAATTATAATTATAAGAATCGGAAGAATTATATGAATTATAATTATAAAAATAAGGAGAAGAATTATTATTATCATAATATCCATAAGGAGAAAAATTTTGTCTAGACATTTAAACAAATTATTTCTCAACCACCTAAAAAGAAAAGAATTTAATTAACAACTTGGAAAATTAATAATTATAAAAATTATTATTCTATAAATTTATATTAAAAAAAAACAATTTTATTATTTTATTTAAAATTTCGAAAATATAAAATAAATTTTCAACCGAAAAATATTCAAGAATTTAGTCAAGAATCTTTCGGCAAATAAAACTCTAAATTTTAATTAATTAATTTTCAAAAATTTTCAAAAAATATTTATTTATTTATTATTTATTTTTGAAATATTTTAAAATATCTTTTTTGAAAATATTTAAATAAAAATAAATCTAATCCTAAAGATTCAATCAAGAATCAAATTGAAAAGATTTTCCTATCTTGAAATCAAATAGAAAAATCAAATCAAGAATCAAATTAAAAGAATCTTGAAAGAATCAAGATTTAAAATTTTAAAAGATTTTTATTTTATTTTGTTTTCAAAAATCAGAAAATATTTTAAATTTAAAAAATCTTAATTCAAAAGATCCAATCAAAATTCAAATTGAAAAGATACTCAATCAATTCAAATTTCAAATTGAAAGTGAATCTTGCTAGCGTCAAGGTTAAAAGATAATAAAATTTTCGAAAATTATTATTTATTTATTTTTATATATTTAATAAAAACGAAAATTAAAAAAAATTAATTAAAACAAGATGCAAATGCAACCCTAATATGATCCTAGATCTAATGCAGTTTTTAATATGCAATTATATGAATGCAGAGCCCAAATTCAAAGAAATTACCCATAAACCGTTACACTCACAAGAGAGTTCCCCGGCAACGGCGCCAAATTTGATCGGGCACTCGTCGTTAGTGCCACCAAATTAATACTCAAGCTATGCCCGAATATTATATTTATATATAATATAGTGCACAACCCAAGGTCGGATCTCTAAGGAACTTCTTGGATGAGAATAACAATTGATTGTGTAAATAATTACGAATTCAGGTCCAATGATTTGTAGGTTAGCAATATTATTATGATGAGAACAAGAAAATAAAGAACATAAAGAAACTAAAGAAAAGATAACAGAATGAATATGGAAAGACGAGAATATGAAGTCCTAGAGAATAATCATGAATTCTACCATCATAGCCCAATAATGATAATCAAGAAGTTTTTATTATAATTATATCAAGCAAAACCACATCCAACATTATATCTCGTGTACACGAAATTTGGATCAATCATGATAATCATAAACGACTCAAACCAAGTAAACGATTTATAATTAAACATAACAATCCTTAAGCAATGGCGACAATAGAAACAATAGATAGATCACTCTATCATACGACCACAATTCAACTGAATGTGCAAGAGTAAACTTTATTAATGGTGAAACAAACACACTAATATTGTTTATGGAAGAATTAAAACAATCTAATGACTATTATCTAAGACTAAACATAACAACAATAATAAAAACTCCCTGGACATCGACGACCGTTGAGCTCAGGCTTCATTCGAATTCTCCTCTAGGATGAAGAACGTTTAGGCTCTCATCATGGAGAAACCTATTGACAACTACTCTCTAAATCTACTCTAAGTTTGCCTCCAGTTGAGGTGCTGGGGCGTTAAGCGATTTGAGAAGTGGAATGAGAGCTGCTATTTATAGTCTTGAGTAGTATGCTTGGTCCCCATGTTAAGGAATATGGGTCCTTGGATGGTATCTTGATATCTTAAATCCTGGCCGTCCAAATCATATCTTGGAGCTCAAGTTTTCGTGCGCCATTAGAATTCTTCGAGTCTTAAGTCACGGCGCATCCTTTCTTGACGTATTTGAGTGAAACACGCAATTTGGGCTTGCGTCGTCGTGTGCGCCGAGGGCCCAAAGTGATGGCCCAAAACAGGTTCAATGCGCAGTTTTACGAAAATGCATCGTTCGGGCTCTCCAGAACTCCGATTTGGCTCATTCAAAGTGCGTTCTTCTCGTATCGAACCGTACTACATTCCCATGTCCATAGATTTATTTAATTCAATCATCTTGATCCTCGAACATCATGGGATGACTCTTACTTCTCGTTGATTCTAGATGATTCCCTTTGGTTAAAACCCTGTTTGGATATCTGAAACACTGAAAACCCATTAAATAGCACTTATTTATAAAATACAATAAATAAACACTAAATATCCAATTTTTATCCATTTTATTATGCCATACCTTGGTGCAGCCCTTAACATATTAATTGGTCTTATTGTAAGATATTATCATCATAAACGCATGAAAAGAAGACCAAATAACATGTCAATATTTGGGCTGATCAACGCCGTTGCTGGGGAACTCTTTCTGGAGTTCCTAAGAAATTTTGATTTGTTTTTGAGTCTTTTATTTTGAGTCTTTAATTTTCGTTTTTATTTTGAGTCTTTAATTTTTTGTTTTGAGTCTTGTTTTTGTTTAGAGTCTTTATTCTTTGTTTTGTTTTAAATTTTTCGTTTGATTTGTTTCAGTCTAGTTTAATTTTATTGTTTAGTTTTATTCTTTTTTCTAGTATATGCCTAGGAGACCTTTAGAGCCTATAGTTCCATAGATTTAGATTTAGATAAAACACTTAGATCCATAAAAAAGGTAAAAGAGTAGTAAACATGGAAAACTCAGACAATAACCGTAGGTTAGATAACCAAGAACGCGAACAAGTTTGCCAAAATCAAGGTCTAGACAATGGACGTCCTAGACCGAGAAGATCTATTAGAGAGGCATCCCAATCTAACGAACAATATGAGGTTCAAAGAAATGTGTTCCCTCAAATCCAAACAGATTTTGAGATCAAAGGACCACTTTTCAATGGACTACCTAAGTTTCATGGATTGGCTAGTGAAAATCCCTTTACTCATTTGAATAATTTGTATCTTCACTGCTGAACCATGAAACCCCTAGCACCAAGCATAGAGGATGTGATGTGGAAAGTATTCCTTCTCACCCTTGAAGGTAAGGTGCTAGAGTGGTATATGTTGGGAAATCCCCAGGGAAACACGCAGCGGAAGAAACGTAAATTAAAAAAAAACTTGCGCCCCCGAGGAAAACCCACCTGAGATCCGCTAGCTGAAATTTAAAACCAGATACAAAAAGTGTTATACCTTAGGCTTTCAATCGGATTGGTGATACTGG
>QANZ01022950.1:13383-96290 GCA_003254925.1 Chamaecrista fasciculata
TCTTGATAATCAAGAACACTTCTTGATTATTCAAGAACCATAGATATAGTTCCCGTTTTCACTTGGAAAGAAGTGAAGGAGGCTAGCACCTAGGCATCTGCCAAACTGCTCGTGTGGATTACTGGTAGAGGAAGGACACTCTGTGGACTTCTCAAATTCGCGAATACGACAAGTCACCGATCAAAACTAGGTAAACATCTTTCCTAATCTGGTATAAACATAGTTAGTGGATCCTGGAAGGAATCACAGAGTTTGTTTTTAATTACGTTTTAGTCCTTGGAAAATTTTTTTTATTTTCCCTTCCGCTGCGCTCCCTCTGTGATTACCCAACAGATGATGATGATGATGATGATGATGATGATGATGATGATGATGATGATGATGATGATGATGATGATGATGATGGGGACCAAAATGTTTTTTTTTTAATTCTGATTTAATAAATTTGAGGACCCAAGGACCAAATTGCAAGAGAGTGGTTTTTTTAGGGGTTTAGGGTTTTAGGGTTTAGGGTTTTAAGATTTTAGGGTTTAGGGTTTTAGGGTTTTTAATATTTTTAAGGACTAAATTGGAATGTTTGGAAGAGTTTTGGGACACTTTACAATTTTATTTTGAGGATTTGGGACTAAAATGAATGAAGATGATGAAAAGAGGGGGAATTGAAAATAATCGGATAAGAATGGGTGAGGGACCTAATTGCTACGGTTTAGGGTTTATGTTTTTAGGGTTTTAAGGTTTAGGGTTTTGGGATTTAGGATTTTAGGGTTTAGGGTTTAGAGTTTGAGATTTAGGTTTTAGGGTTTTTAATACTGTTAAGGACTAAATTGGAATGTTTGGAAGATTTTTGGGACACTTTACAATTTTATTTTGAGGATTTGGGACTAAAATGATTGAAGATGATTAAAAAGAGGGAGAATTGAAAATAATGGGATAAAAATTGAAGCCAAGGACCAATTTGTCCAGAAACGAATTTTTTTTAGTAATAATGTTGATATGGCGAAATTTACACAGTTGACATGTTTTTTTTTTTAGTTTAGCCCTTGCTGACGTGGCAGTTAATGTGTCACGTAAGCACTTAACGTTACATGTCAGTGCACTAATGGCCATATCATGTTTTTTTGGAACGTCAACTTCACGCAAGGACCTATTTGACTAACATTCGACAAATTCGGGGACTTATTCGTCTATTTCATTAATCTAGGGACCAAACTGCCAGTGCCTCATAAATACAGAGACCTATTTGATAGTTTACTCATAAAACGTAAGTGATATAATTGTAATCAATAATGGAAAAGTAACCTACTGTTACTAAAGTGGTATATTTTATGTTTAGGAGAAATATAAAGTTTTGCTCCTCAAAATATCTAAAATTATAATAGAATCTAAAATATAAAATAACATTTCCATTATAAATGATTGTGATTAAAAGATAATTAATTATTTGTGAGAATGAATTTAATCATAAAAATATATTTAAAGAAATTAAAAATGCATAACATTTAAAATATTAGATACATTATGAAACTTACCAATTAAAGAAAGTAAAGAATAGTTTCAAATTTGACAATTAACTTTTGATTAAAGATAGACTAATTAGAAATATAAATCTTTTAAAATTTGAGGTAAAAAATATGAATATATATAATTTTGGAAACCATATCTTTAAGTCAGCAACTCTACATATCACCGTATTTTTTTTTTGGTAAATTACACTTTGGTATCCTATTTTATGGACGATTTTGACTTTTGTACCTTGTTTTTTTTTAAAAGTAACGCTTTGGTATCTTTTTTTTTTTGCATTGTTAACACTTTGGTACTTAAATTTATTTTTCTGTTAAGTTTTGAAGGCAAAGTCGCACGTGACAATTTCTTGCACAGTAAAAAACACATAAATATTAATTTTCTTCTCATTTTTCATGATTTAAATGGCAAAACAATCCAAAATCATCTCACTTCGAATCTAGTGTTTTTCACGATTTTTTAGTGTTTTAGCGTCTGGATCGTGAAAAATAAGAGAAAAATGAACATTTGGATGTTTGTACTGTGCACGCACGTGTGACTTCGCCATCAAAACTGAACAAAAGAATAAATTTTGGTACTAAAGTGTTAACGGTTGCAAAGAACAAGATATCAAAATGTCACTTTTGAAAAAATAGAATACCAAAATATAATTTACCCTATTTTTTTATAGACAACTGTCCTTTTGATATAGTACTATAATTTATTTAGGTAGAGTACTATACATTTTTTTTGTGGTAAATTTAAATGAGTATCAAAATTAATTTTTTTTCCTAAATTTTATGAATAGTTAAATTTCAAAGTCCGTATTGTAGAGAAATTAAAATAATTATTTATATTAATATAACATTTATTTTTATAACTTTTTATTTGTAACCATAAAAAAATCATAAACATGAATATATAATATAATTATTTCAATATTTATAAAATTTAATATTTTATTTTTATAATTCTATACACATAAAATTTGAAAATATGATACTCGTATATAAAATATAAATATTTCCTATGAGTATGTGTATCAATGTATGTGTCTGTGTGGTGATTTATGATTTCATTTGATTAGGCGTTGGTTGATGAGTTTTTTAATTTTTGAAATTGTACAAGTCGATTCCTGAAATTTAAAAACGGCACACTTTTAGGTCTCTCCATCAAATGACTCTCATAAAAAAGTTAAGGTGGACATAACACAGGCTGATGTGTCTCGTTATTTGTTGACGTGTCCCGTTATTTGACTCGTCAGCACTCGTTATCCTAAAAAAAAAATGCCACGTGTTAATATTAAGTCACATCTATATATGCAATAATAAAAAAAATCTGATTCGAGCAAATAGGTCCCTGACTACATTCTTATCTCATTATTCTCAATTTCTCCTCCTTTTCATCATCTTCATTCCTTTAAGTCCCAAATCCTCAAAATAAAATTATAAAGTGTCTCAAAACTCTTCCAAACATTCCAATTTAGTCCTTAAAATATTAAAAAACTTAAAACCTAAACCCTAAAATCTTAAAACCCAAACCTTAAGCCCTAAAACCTTAAAAAAAGTCTGAGTTGTACAATTAGGTCCCTGACCCAATCTTTTTCCATTATTCTTAAGTCCCCCTCTTTTTCATCATCTTCATTCATTTTAGTCTCAAATCCTCAAAATAAAATTGTAAAGTGTCCCAAAACTCTCCCAAACATTCCAATTTAGTCCTTGAAAATATTAAAAACCCTAAACACTAAAAAAATTACACATCATCATACTTTTTCTCTCCCCCTAAACCTTCATCAAAAAATTAAAATAAATCCTAAAAATTCTGAATAAAATATATGAAATGAATCATACTTTTTTTTTTACCCTAAAAATGAATGATATACTTTTTAATCTTCACCTTCGTCGTCCCAATTTAACATAAATCTGTAATTTTTTTAATCCCTAAACCCCTATTCTTTTTTTAATTTCTTCATCTTCTTTGTCTTCGTCTTCTCCTTCTTCAATTTGGCACCTGTATCGTGTTCAACAAACTAACAGTGTAAATAAAGTTTTAAAGAAGATAATGGTTCAATGGCATCTGTTAAAGACATAAATTAAAATATCCAAATCATATACATTTGAGTTGGAGACATTCCTCGTCATCAACAAATTTAAGGATTTAAAATGCCATTCAAAGTGCCATTTTCGTAATATTGCGTCGTCCTCATCATCATCTTCCCAAAATGCCATTTATTTGTAGTCTCGGTTGGAAGGTGATGGGCCCTAATATTATTCTAGTTGTAAGGGATAAGTTTATAACAAGACTTTACTATATAACTATTATGTTCGAAGATACTAGGAAGAGGATAAACATCATATAATATTATCAAATCATTTTCACTCTTACAATGAACATCAACTTTGGTCCTATTTATACTATCATCTAAAGACCATTCTAGTTAAAACACCTAACCAAAATTGAGAGTAGATAACATAAACTCATAAATATTTTAGATTAATGGACACATTTACTATTTTCAACAGTCTCCAACAAACTAATTCATTTCAAAGTGCCATTCCTCCTCCTCATCATCATCCCTCTTTTTCTTCTTGAGTAAGTGCAGATCAAGCAGGATCAAGCTTTCTGGGAATATGATGATGACGAGGAAGCGCAAATTGTTGCCTTCGTAGAAAACACAGTTCATTGGATGAGGATGAGGACGACGCAGCGAATTTGTGCGAGAGAGAAAGTGAGGATGAAGATGAAGATGGAAAGATGTTGGCATGGAGGAGAGAGAGTGAGGATGAGTAAAGGTTTTTTTTTTTTTTACAACTCATAATTTTTTTTAAGGTTTTAGGGACCTAATTGTACAACTCATAATTTTTTTTAAGGTTTTAGGGTTTAGGTTTTTAAGGACTAAATTGGAATGTTTAGAAGAGTTTTGGGACGTTTTACAATTTTATTTTGAGGATTTGGGACTAAAATGAATGAAGATGATGAAAAAGAGGGGGAATTGAGAATAATGGGATAAGAATGGGTCAGAGACCTAATTGTACAACTCAGATTTTTTTAAAACTTTTAGGGTTTATGGTTTAGGGTTTAGGATTTTAGGGTTTAGGGTTTAAGGACTAAATTGGAATGTTTGAAAGAGTTTTGGGACACTTTACAATTTTATTTTGAGGATTTGGGATTAAAATGAATGAAAATGATGAAAAAAAAGGGAATTGAGAATAATGGGATAAGAATGGGTCAGAGACCTAATCGTACAACTCATAATTTTTTCAAGGTTTTAGGGTTTAGGGGTTAGGGTTTAGAGTTTAGGATTTTTAATATTTTTAAGGACTAAATTGGAATGTTTGGAAGAGTTTTGGAACGTTTTACAATTTTATTTTGAGGATTTGAGACTAAAATGAATGAAGATGATGAAAAAGAGGGGGAATTGAGAATAATGGGATAATAATGGGTTAGGGACCTAATTGTACAACTCAGACTTTTTGAAGGTTTTAGGGTTTAGGGATTAGGCTTTAGGGTTTTTAATATTTTTAAGAACTAAATTGAAATTTTTGGAAGAGTTTTGGGACACTTTACACTTTTATTTTGTGAATTTGAGACTAAAATGAATGAAGATGATGAAAAGGAGGGGAGAATAATGAAATAAGAATGTGGTTAGGGACCTATTTGCTCAAATCAGATTTTTTTTTATTATTGTATATGCTGATGTGGCTTAATATTACACACATGACATTTTTTTTTATAATAACGGGTGCTAAAGTGTCAAATTACGGGACATGTCAGTAAATAACGGGACACATCAGCCTCTGTTAAGTCCACCTTAGCTTTTTTGTAACAACCATTTGATAAAGGGACCTAAAAGTATGATGTTTTCAAAATTCAGGGACCGACTTGTACAATTTTCAAAAATTGAGGGACCTATCAGCCAGCGCCTCCAAATTTCAGGGATCAGATTGCTAGTTTTCTCGAAATTTGTATGAGAAATGACGGTTCGTTGAGTTTATGGGAAAAATATGATAATGATGATGAAGAGAGTGCTTGAGTAGAGTTTAGATTTTAAGGGTTTAGGGTTTTTAATATTTTTTCTGATAATTTAGTCCTTGAAAGATTCATGGATTAAGGACTAAACTGGAATATTTGGAAATGTTTTGGGAGACTTTACAATTTTATTTTGAGGACTTTAGACTAAACTGAATAAAGATGATGAAGAAGAGGGAGAAGTTGAGAATAATGAGATAAGAATGGATCAGGGACTGAAATGCAAGAGAATTTGTTTTCTTATTCTTTTGTTGATTTGGCAAAAATTACAGATTCGACACATCTTTTTTTTTAACCAATGTTGACGTGACAGTTAACGTGGCACGTCAGCACTTAACGGCCCACATCACCCTACTAACGTGCCACATTAGCTTTTTTGACATGGCTGGGTGATGGGATGACCATTTTACAACGAGTTAGCATAATTCAAGGACCGAGTTGTACAATTTCGTAAATTTAAAAGACGAAACTATCAGCCCCTGTAAAATTCAGGGACCGAAATGCTAGTTTAGTCGTTGGGGGTACCCATAACCCATCGGGTAGCGTCGTCGTCGTCTTCATCAATATGATTCCTCAATGAGGCGAAAGTCGGCGTGAACACAGAAAGTCCGAAACGCAGAGTCTCTGAACGCACTGCGCAGATCTGAGCTTCACTCTTTCTTCCACATCAACCTTCGTTTGAAATCCCCAATGTGGTAAACTTTCTAACCGAAATTTGAGCAATTGTATTAATTAATAGTTTGTCTTTTTTCAGAGATGAGTGTAGTGAGGGCTGTGATATTTGACGAGTCATCACTCTTATCTGAAGCCTCTGATGATGAAAATGCATCTACACTACGATCAGAAGATGGGTTTAATCCAGGTTCAGTATTTTTCGATTTGTTGTTGACTTTTATTTTTTTAATGAAGTTTAGTTCCTGGTAGGCGTGCTGTTTATGTATTTATCAAATCTAATAAACTTAGAGATCAAATTTGACTACATAATTTTACATGTACATCCTTTAGACCGCGAATAGCATGCACATGACTCTGTTTTGACTAAACATTCCTTGTATGTCAAATCTTGTATTAGATAGTTTAACATGGGGATCAACAAGAGATCTATGAAAAGGTCCTAAGGTTCTTTCTCTTATTGATTCCATTATTTAGCTTATTAACTATTGGTTATGTAAGCTCTATTTTTTCTTTAAATATTTTTTAGGGGGCCATGTAGAAAATGTTATACACAAATCCCCTCCCCCCTCCCTTCGTGATACAAATTAAGAGGAAGTTACTTATGCTAAATCATGTGTTGTTTGTTTGAGAGTTGGAACAACATTTGATCACCATTTTATTATTTATCTTCTTCAATATTAATATTTCATTACACTTTTGCCAGCAGAAGAGGAGAATTTATATTGCACTTGATGCTATTTTCTATGCATGAATTTTAACCTTTACAATTTCTTGGGGAGCACCTCTCTCTACACTGAGATTCAGTGTTGTGGAGGATTTGGTCACAGGATGCATCACAGTAACATCATAATCACCATGGAAGAGTGAAACATCCATAAACCCTGTGCTATCTGATTGAACTTCCAAAGGCTCTGATTTCCATTCCTTAATGAGCTTATCCACAACGTCACCACAAGGCGTATTGTTGAAATTCTCGTCTGCAAGAGGCATCTCTTTGAAACCAGCAATTGCTGGACCAGAAAAAGATATAATCCCCTGAACTGCAGGATGAGAGTATGCCTCTCTTAGAATCTCCTCCAAGAGTTCTGCCTGTCAAAAGAATTTTCCACTTGTAAGGTTTTATGATATTTTATGATACACTGATCTAAGTTTTGAATGTGTAAGATATGCAAGATATTTAAGTTCAAACCCACCCATTTTGTTCCTTAACTAGCCGGTTATGATCTGATTTAAATGTGTATATTTAACAGCAAAACTTTAAAAGTAAAATTCTAAATTTTGGGTTAGTTCAACCAATAAGCTAGCCATTTATAGTCAAGTGCCTATTCAAATTTTCATTTATTTAAAACAAAAACTGTACTTTGGGTTATATTTAAATGAGCCTAAATCTAGATTATTTTTTAGTTGCTCCCTCAGCCTCTGAGTATTTGCCACCAAGTGACCAAGTTGCCTAGCACTTGAACTAACCGTGCGGTGGTAGCCTAAATCTAGAGGTTTAATTCATCCAATAAATGAATTAAACAAATTTTCTAATTAACAAACCCAAACCCATTCTGATAATACTAACAAGTAACAACTTTAGAATAGATGGAATACCTGCGCTGCGTCATTTTTTACCCCATTGTTATAGTCCACACTGACCTCAGTGAGCCATATAGGAAGTTTTAATGTGGCTAAAGTATCCAAAACAGACCTCATATAAGCAAGACTTGGCTTCAAGTTGACATGAAAATGGCCTTGCAACCCTATTCCCAGTGGTATCCCTTCATTTCCTGGAAATGACCTAATCTCTTCAATTTTCTTGATATAATTCCCTGGGGTCGCTTTCCAATCCCCATTATCTTCAATAGTGTTATACTCATTCAAGAACATAACTGTGTTTGGGTCAATCTTGGAAGCCATAGAATAATATACTGCAGAAGCATTTATACCCAATCTATCCTCAAAAAAGCTCCAGTGGAGATTCTCATTGACCACATCCCAAGCTATAAGTTTCCCTTTATATCTTGAAACCACAGAATTTACTCTCTTTTCTGTTGCTTCTTTCAGGTCCTGCGGAGATAAAGATTGGACCCATGAAAGCTGCATTTTAGGATTGTCCCACAGAACATTGTGGCCTCTCGCAGAAATGCCGTGTTGTTTGAGGAATTGCATCATGGCATCTACTGTAGTGTAATTTTCTACATCTGGAGTGATCTCTGTGCAATACCATTTCATATCATTGGTGAAAGCTGTGTATTTGAATCTTGATGCAAACCATGTCTGGTAGTCTTTGCTTGTGAGAATAAAATGGTTTATACCACACCCAAATGGGAAGCTTGTCCTTGTTTGCTTAATTTGCACTAAAGCCCCTTCAACTGCTTTTCCATTTGCATCACTTACTTCAAATCTGACCCTGCCCTTCCTTACCTGAATTGGTATAGGCGAAATTGTTTCATATCCGCAAAAAGTTATGAAACATAGATATTTTATTTTGAGGGAGTGTCACTATACGACACATATCTACAAGTTTCATAATATAAAATTATTTTTGTGACTTTGAAATGACAAAAGATAAAAAAAAGACACATGAATGTGTCATGGATAGATTTTGTAATTTTTAAAATTTTCATCAATATTTGTGGATATCTTTAATTATGTCTTCATTTTTTTGTCTATTGTTAAAATGAAATATATATAATATGCCATGTCATATAATTTTAAGAATTTATTGTGTCGATGAGTCCATGTTTGTGTCAGTGTGTGTAATTCGTAGATAAAACGCATAGTTTATGTAATTTTGTGTAAATTTTTCTTTCTTCTTCCCAACTTATGTAACTTTAATTTCTCTTCTCTTTAAAAACTAGTAAGTTTCTTTTTATAATAATTTTCTAACATACTTAATGATGATAAAGAGAAAATAATATTACACTTAATATATATATGTATATATATATATATATATATATATTTGGATAATGATGCATTAAGAGATCTATGTAACTTACCATCTCTATGCTGTGGTCTTGATGTGCTCTCCACTGCATTTTGGTGAATGGTTGTAAAGAGACACTGTCAACCCATATCTCCACTGCACTATTTTTGCTCTGCATTGTTGTGGAAGACANTCCTTGGCCAAAAAAATAAAAAATAAAAACTTTCTTCCTAAATAATGTATTCATTTGCGGCGGGTGGGCATGGTCACACTGTCTGAATTTTGTTTTTAAACGCTAGCGAAATTATGACCTTTTGTTTCCCCTTTGTGAAGAGGAAAAGGACAAATTGGACTAAATTTTAAACGAAGGAGGAAATTAAATTAGGTTATTTCGAAAGCAATTGCGCGTATAATAATGATTACGTACAAGAATTATAATAAATCAGATAGATAATGCCAACACTAGCTTGTTCTTCAATTAGTCATGTTCCTTAGGGGTTCATGGAGGTCAATAACTTCTGCTAATTAAATTTGTCTACATTATTTCTAGAGAAAATTACCTGGCCGTTTACAGCAAACAAAATTATGGGAATTAACAGGTAAGAGTATTTATATTAAATATTAATAATCATCGCGCGAGAAGAATTATTATAAAGTGATGTTCATGAATAATGGCAATGGCATACATTGTTGTTTGATACATATATACGAATACGAAGACCGAAAACGTGTATTGGCAGGTGGTATATAGAAAGTTTTTGAAACCAGGATGAGCAAGTGTAACAATTTTTGCCAAAAATATTAAATTTGCTTAATTCTTTCGTTTACTAATTGATTACGTCTTCCAGACATCTTAATTGGGTTATAATTTATAATTTAAAACCCAAAATGGTTTTGAAAATGCGAGTATAATGTATTAATATTGTAGTAGCAATCCGGTGTTCAACCTTGGGTGACGTGGACGTATGATCCCAATGACGTCGTCGTTGGCTTCAAAGTCAGTGGGATTAGGTTTTCCAATCAAATGGGCCCCACTACTCCTAACCACCGTCTGGTGGAGCCGTGCCGTCAACTAGTTTGACCTCAGCCAACGCTGATAGGTGATAAGAAATTAGAATAAGTCAATTGAGAGACGACAGATCCGTTATTTTTAACGGCGTTCCCAATTTCAGTATAGTATAGTATAGTCTAGTCCCCTCCTTCTAATTATCATCACACCTGTGCTCTGCCTGACGTCAATTTTCCTCCCAAAATATCCGAGGGTCTTTATTTATTGTGTTCCTCTTATTTTTCTTTTTTCTTTTTTAAATGGGTAAATTATACTTTAGTACCATGTAGTTTGACCTCATTTCACTTTGATACCCTATGGTTTAAAAAGTGACATTTTAGTACCCTGAGGTTTGTACCAGTAACACTTTGGTACCCTGAAGATTTTTTTCGTTAGATTTTATTGGAATTTTGCGGTGCATCTAATATGTCTTATTAAAACTCATTTTTCTCTAACTTTTGGCCAAAACAAACATCAAACACAATCTAGATTTTGAAAAACACCTCTCAAATTTCTCGAATTTTAGAGATATTTTTTGAAATCTAGATTGTATTTAATCTTTTATTTTGGCCAAAAGTTAATTAGAGAAAATGAAGTTTTAATGAGGCATGTGAGATGCACGTGCAATGCACACGCGGAATTCCGTTTTCCGTCTAAATCTAACAAAAAAAATTGTTCAGGGTACCAAAGTGTTAACGATACATACCTCAGGGTACCAATGTGTCACATTTTAAACTACAAAGTACCAAAGTGAAATATGACCAAATTACAGGGTACCAAAGTATAATTTACCCTTTCTTAATTTGAACAAAAATGAAGGGGTGGCTGGGCACATTTAAATTTTAAACCATTTTATTTATTTGTGTTGGATTGAAAAAGGCTAATCCATTGAACCACTACCTACTTAGCTAGCTGCTTGTACTCTTTGTTCAATTCTCGATCACTTGCTACAAATGGAAAACCAACATCATCATCAAAACCGCCATGAATTGATGACTTCCACCAGCTCCGGCGACTTTTTCCGGCAGAATCCTGACGGAATAATTAATCGTCCTGTAATCCAAGAAAGGGATTTCTTCTTCTCCGCCTCTACTAATACTTCCAATCATCATCCTCATCACAGGATCAATATTAACGATGAATCTTCAACTCCCCTATCTGATTGCCCAGTCAACGTAAGCTTTTTATTGCATTAATTATATTTCAATATCTTCTAGCTAGATTTTCTTGAGCTTTGTAAATTCCATTGGATATGTATATTGAATCTGCATCAAAAGTAAATCAGATTAATTATATTGAACATCTTAATTTGTGTTGTGTACACAGACCGGACTGAATTTAACGTGTGCAAATCCTGGAATGCCAAAACCAGCAAGTGAGCTTGATACTAGAGTAAGTACACACACATATAACAAAATATGTATATATCTTGATCCATGATTTGATGAGTTCTTGAAGAGAAAACTTTTCTTCCCTCTCATTTTTTGCCTTCCATAAATTAGAACTGATTCATTAATTACATGGATTACATAAGTAGATTATTAATTAAATAATCTGACGAATATCTCATAGATATATTTACTAGAATCCTCAATTAGGTGTTTAATAAGTTTCTGAATTAATTCTATAATATATATGTTTTTTTTTTGTTTTTTCATCTTAGGTGGCTTCAGTTCATGGTGAATTGCGGAGACTGCAGGAAGAGAATCGGAGGTTGAAAAGTACGCTAGATCAGATCACCAAAAGCTATACCCAACTGCAAGCTCAGCTGTTTATCGCTTTACATAAACAAAAGCCTCAGGTGAGCTAATTAATTTGTTATATATATATATATATATCTTTGTATTCTATTGTTTTGTTTTAAGCTTCTCGCAGGGAGATTAATTTTCTGATCATATAAATCTTTTCAATATCTAAAACTAAAGATCAGTGATGAATTGATTATGATGTAACAACCAAAGCCTTACTTGCTTCTTCGTGTCCCTTCGGTCTTTTCTCTCTCTCTTTCTTTTAGACTTTAGTAAAGAAATGGTAACGTGCCTCACTTGAATTGGAGAGCGTGCTCAGCATATCTATATTTATTCAACTACCATGTATCTTTCGACTTTCGAGTTTCAAACTCTTATTACTAGCACTTTCAAACAATTCATGGATCCCGTCAGTTAAATTTTACTATTTTTTCTCATAGAAATCCGCCTCGAGATTGTGAAAAACAAACACCTAAGTCGAGAAAACTAGTAGGCATGACGTGACACAAAGTTGACTTGGGCCCGGCCCTCGCATTTTAGTTGATACAGCACACAGAGAAAAAGGAGGACTGATCCATCGATCAGTAGCTTCTAGCTACTAGTACATATATATTTCACTTTTGTATTTTGTAAATTACAATTATATAATTATTATATAATACAAATTAAAAGCCAACATGCATGGGGCTAGGCGGCTAGCTAACTAGCTATAGCTGTATTGGGATCTGCGATATATATATATAAAAGAAATAAAAGTATTACAATTAGTAAGTAATTAATTAATTAATTAGAACTGAAAAACAGCGTGTAATATTAATTTTGATTTTTGAAGGTGCAGAAGGTTGAATCAAATGGGCAAGAGTGTTTGGAGCCACGTCCGTGTAGCAACATAGAGGTGAAGGAAAATATGTGGGTTTCAGAGGATGATGAGAAGAGTCCTTCATCAAACAATAATGCGGAGGTAATGTCAAAGGAACGTGACCATAATAATGATAATTTGGCTAAACTTGTTGGAAAGCAATTAGCTGCACCTAATTCTCCAGCTCATCATCAAGACCGTTCCTCTCAGAGTTGGGGATCACCCAATAATCCACAACATCATCAGGATATCCCATTCAGAAAAGCCAGGGTTTCCGTCCGAGCCAGATCCGAAGCTCCTCTGGTATATACTATATATATATACACACACTCTTTCCGATTAGGAAAAAAATAGTTATGTTTATAGCCAATATCGAAAATAAACTTAAGGGTAAATTATATTTTAGTATTCTGTTCTATGAACTGATTTCACTTTAGTAGTCTGTTCTTTCAGAAGTGACACTTTGTTACGCTGTTTTTTGCACCGTTAACATTTTGGTACTCTATTCTTTCAAAAATGATATTTTGGTACCCTGTTCTTTGCACCGTTAACACTTTAGAACCTTTTTCTATGGACCGATTTCACTTTGGTACCTTGTTTTTTTATGATTTGTTATATCGTGTTCTATCTTTTTTAGGGTACCAAAGTGTTAAGGGTGCAAAGAACAAGGTACCAAAGTGTCACTTTTGAAATAACAGGGTACCAAAGTGAAATCGATCTATAGAACATGGTACCAAAGTGTAATTTAACCTAAACTTAAAGAGTGTAGTAAATTGCAATTTTAGGACAAATTTAGAGACTAATAACAATTATGTTTACTCTTGTGTTTATTAAATAATTCTTTATATTATTATACCAATCTATTAATGAGGAACATAACGGTTTCTTCTCAATTAATTTTCAGATAAGTGATGGATGTCAGTGGAGAAAATATGGTCAGAAAATGGCTAAGGGTAACCCTTGTCCTCGTGCCTATTACCGTTGCACCATGGCAGTAGGATGCCCAGTCCGTAAGCAGGTAAATCAAGAAAAATGCAATAGAATTAATTAATTGCCAATTGTAGCCATATAGTACCTCCCGTTCTGCTTTGTTCCAGAGTAAATTTTTTTTTTAACTGATATTTTATAAAATTAAGAGAACATTAATTACTATTTTAACATAGACAATTTAGTCTTTTTATCTCATATTTCTCTTTATTTTAGGTGAATTAAATAATTTATTTGGTCGTATTAACCTTAAATGAAAAATAGATATTCACACAGGAGAGATTATAAGGCTAACATAATTAATTAATTTAACAGGTGCAAAGATGTGCGGAGGACAAGACAGTGTTGATAACAACCTACGAAGGGAACCACAACCACCCTCTCCCGCCGGCAGCGACAGCGATGGCGAATACGACGTCGGCAGCGGCGGCGATGCTGCTATCGGGTTCAAGTACAAGCAAGGACAATAATAATAATGTAGAAGCCTTAACAAACTTTGGAGGTTATTATAATTCTTCTATGCCTTATCCTCCTTCAATGTCAATGGCTACACTATCAGCCTCTGCACCATTTCCCACTATCACTCTCGACTTGACTCACACACCACCCAACCCCAACCCCAACCACCTTCACCGGCTACCGTCTGCTGCAGTCACCATGTTCCCTCTGCCACTGCATGGGTGTCCGCAGCTAATCGGTCACCCCATGTTGTTCCAACAGAAGCCACCGGGTGTTCCGGTAGTAGTCAACGATCAGCTAGTAGGTCAACGACGACACCCTTCGAATTCGTCGTCTATGGTTGATTCGGTGAGTGCAGCTATTGCGTCTGATCCTAATTTCACTGCAGCACTGGCAGCAGCAATTTCCTCAATTTTCTCCCCCAATAATAATAATAATAATAATGGTGCAATTGTTGGAGATAATAATGGTAATAATAATAATAATGGTGTTGTTCCTCTTAATGGGATATCTCTATCGCCTGCCTCGCCACACCTTCCTCAGTCCTGCACTACATTCTCCACCAACTAGCTACCATTTCATATTTATATATACTTGATCATCAGTTCTCTATATATACACATTATGCGCTATGTCGTATTCTTCTCGTGGAGTGCATTATTGAAATGGCGCATGCAATTATCATTACGGAAAAGTTTTACGTAGGAGGGGGTTATCTCACAATCTACAACAGAGATGCTTTTTGACCTTTGGGAATATGTGTATAGAGGATCCTGGGGGAATGATCGAATCATACTTTTGCCATGACAAAATGAATAAGATTACAAGGATGTACGCGTTTGTATTCAAGATTTTTTTTTTGGCCAACACGTTTGTATTCAAGATTTAATTTTGCAGTTTCACCTCTTTTTTTCCCATTGATTTTCACCGTTTAATAATGTTTGTACAGATAAACGTTAGAGTACTATATATATACAGGGTTTGTTTTTTACTTTTCTATATGTGCATTCTAGTACTTTATGTATCATGTATTACTGTATTGTACTATAGGTACCAAAAAATGTACGCCTTAGCTTGAGGGTGCGACGTTACGTTAATTAAACTATATTAGGGGTTTTCTGTGTCTTAACAGGTACGAAAATATGTATATAACGTTTGATTCGACTTGTGTAGTTAATCAGTGACTAAATAGTATATTTTTATTATTTAAGGACTAAATCGGTAGTAATGTAAATATTAAAAGACTAAATAATGAGTTTTCACTTTTTTAAATCTCATCTACTACTTTCTCTCTCCCATTAGCCAATTATCAAGTTTCACATGTTTATTTCTTATTTTTTTAATTTTTAATTTAATTATTTTTGACCAACCAGAAGCACCCTCACACATATAAATATATATAATATAATATAGATATAGATATAGATATAAATATACTTGAAAATTAATGAGATACGTCTACTTTTTAATTTATTAATTGGTTTATAATAGAAAGATTGGTTTATGTGAGTTATAAATTTTCATAAGCTTGTGAATTATATATGTCTATCTTATTAATCACTAACTAAATTGTGAATCTTTTTAATTTAACATGTCAATATTATATTATTTCAGTCTTGAAGATATAAAATAAATTATAATATCAATTGACAAAAATAATGGATGATTTTTATTATATTTAATTTATAACTAAGAAAAAGTAGAAAGTTAAAATTTTTTCAAACTTTTTTATATTATATATAAATCTTATGAATATATGATTTTTGAAAACTAACAAACAAATTAAAACTCAAAAAGAGTTTTTTTTTTTTTTGGTTCCCTATAAAACAAAGCACTTCTTCAAAGAGATGCTTAGAAATTGGGCATACCTGATGCCTGATGTTTGATATATATATATATATATATATATCATTATATATCTACTTTTGACAAATCTTAATATACAAGAAAAACCTATATCAGATTTAGTTAATTTGATCTTTCTATATTATGACAAATATTTACATTATTTTTAATATCTCAAAGGGATAGAATTTAACAATAGTATGGTAATATATATATATATATAATATCCTATATTTTAAGATAATTACAATTAGGTACTCAATACCATGTATACTCATAATCGTCCCTACTCCCTACACTAATTGAAGAACAAGAGCTGTTTACAAAACTTTTTAGTGCTTATTAACAATTTTATCAATAATATATAGCATTAACATGTGAGAGAGTTTTTAAGAAAATAAAATTACATTATATTAAACTGGAAAAAAATCTACTATTTCCTGTTCTTACTAAGAAATAAGAATGACGACAAATTAGAGTTTTTCAAAAGAGGTATAAAAAAGCCGAGTAACGTTTTGTACCCAAAAAATAAAAAACCAAGCAAAGTTTGTCCGCAAATGTATTCCAAAGAATTCTTAGGGCATATATGGGCCATCTACAATATAGGCCTCATTGAGTCAATGTGGCCCATATGTTCATTCGAATGGATCCCGCAGTTTTGTCTTTAGTAATTCAATCTTGAACGTCAAAAAAAAAAAATTCAATCTGGGAATGCTCATATCCGTTGGATCAGCTAACCTTTTTCATTGGAATCGAGCGCCGTTCAATTTCGAAAGCCACAGAGTTTCGACCGTTGAGGGTATAATTACTTTGAATTTTGAAGGTCACGAGCTTACACTAACTTGAATGAAGTAAGCTAAAGCATATTTCCAAAATCTGGTTTTGGATCTTAATTTATTCCCTTCAGATTCCGTAGATCATGAGACGCCATGGCTGGCAAAGTCCTCTACACCCCCTACAGGTATCCCATTCCATTGATTCTTTCTTCTTTTGATCTAAAGTTCAACATTCACACTTGTTTAGTTTTACACTTTTAGGGTTTTTTTTTTTAATGTATATTTCTTACTTTGAATCAATGTTCCGATAGTGACAAATCAAGAATCTGGGTTAACATTTGTGATTGAAAATGTGGCAGTTTGTGGGAATGGCAATTTTCAGTTTTCTGGTCGTGGCTTTCTATACTTTCCTGGGGCTTTTCTTTGGAAACAGAACTGCAGAGATTGTTGTGACCGTGATATTTTCCTGCGTGGTAATTTACTGATTCAACTTTCAGAATTGGCCTTCAATCGGATCTCAAATTTGTTGGAATTGACAACAGTTTTAACAATCTGCTTTATTTATCTCCTCCCATTGATTTTGGCACAGGCAATCTCCGTTATGCTTCTGTATATTAGGTGTACCGCTATTGACCCAACAGACAGAACCAGCTTTAGGAAGAAGAAAAAAGTCAAGTCCAAAGGGATTCCCAAGATAAGCTATGGGTTTCTACTGGGGCAGATTATCATACGGTTTTTCAGAAGGGTTGAAAGGAAGATGCTTAGGACATTCATAAAAAGGAAGTACTTAGATCCATGGAAGACAAGTACACAAATGGAGCCTTTGCTCCCATTTCCGCTTGTCATGAAAGATGATGCCATTGTACCCAATCTAAATGAGGATGACATTTCATTTTGCCCTCTTTGTGACTTTGAGGTTTTTCAATAACTTGATTTTGCTTGTTTGTGAAAATTTTAATTTAGAGCATTCCACCAATTAAAACTCTTTTGATGTTTCTGTTAATTAGGTGAAAAAGCACAGTAAGCACTGCAGAACATGCAACCGCTGTGTTGAGGGGTTTGACCATCACTGCAGAGTGAGTATTAGAAGTGAAGTTCTTTGTTCTGACATGTGTAAACTCATTCCATATGCAATTCTTTAAGTAAACAAACGTTCTGATCCCTAAATTATATTAATTTATATAGACATTGTCATTTTAGTTCTTAGATTTTTAAAACATTCGATATAGTCCCTAGAAATTTATGACTCATTACAAATTAATCACTTTATCAACATTATATTATTTTACATGTCAATCAAGCTCTGGAGGGACTAAATTGCAATGAGTCACAAATCTTGAGAGACCAAATGTAACATTTCAAAAATCCAAGGATTAAAATATCAGTGTCTGTATTATCCAGGGACTACATTAATTCTTTGGTAGGAAAGCTGTCTAACACTTGATCGTTGAGTTATAACAATTGGCTTCTTTCTTTGTCTTTTTACCTTCCAGTGGTTGAATAACTGCGTTGGGAAAAGGAACTACACAGCATTTTTTCTTCTAATGATTTTCGTCCTCTTGATGGTTAGTGTTAGTGGTACAATCTGTCACTGTTTCAGACCAAATAATAATATTTTTGTGTTTCAATCGTGTTAGCACTTAATTACCCTACTTATCATTGTCACACTCACAGTTAATCATTGAAGGAGGAAGTGCAGTTGCTATATTTATTAGGTGCTTTACAGATAAAAATGGAATTCAAAAGGAGTTTAAGAGAAGGCTCTATGTAGAGTTTCCAAGAGGAGTTCTTGCTACGATATGTGTATGAGACCTGAATTTTGAGTATTTATTGTATTTTGTGTTAGACTTCCATTTTGAATTCAGCATCTCTTTTTGGTTTAACTCGTACTTCTTGAAATGCTACAGGTTTTGCTAGTTTTACTGACAGCCTATAGTTCAGCAGCACTGGGACAACTTTTCTTCTTTCATGTGGTTCTGATACGAAAGGTAGATTTCTATCCTTCTTTTTGACACCATCTGCTTTTTGTGAAAAATGCACAAGTAAAACTAAGGCTAAAAATTAAATCAATGAGTAAGCATATAATTTAGTATTTGAAAGATATACGAGTTGGCAACTCGATCTTTGAACGTCTAGTTTACACACTTTAGTTTTTGAAGGTCGTAATACAATTTAGTCCCTTAAGCTCATTTTTTAGGATTAATTTGCAAGGATAAAATAACTTTTAGGGATAAAATGCAAGGATAATACAATGTATTGTTTTCACAATTTTCAGGCACTAAAGAGTGTAAATTATACTTTTAGGGATTGGGTTTTTAACTGGTGTACTTTTTGGGGACTATTTATCTTTTACACTTAAATCATTATAGACTATGCTGATTCTGTTCAGTCTCATGAATCCAAAGTTCCCTCTTCATTCAGGGTGAAACTGTATATCATCTCTGTGAATGTTCATCTTATTGACTCTTTTATTGTGTCATAATGCAGGGAATGAGAACGTATGACTACATCTTGGCCATGAAAGAAGAGAACCAAGCCATGGAGCTTGAGTCATTAGATGATTCTGATTTCTCTTCAGATGAGAGCACTGATTTTGATTCACCTGAAAAGCCAACACTGGTGTCAAGACTTCTATGCAAAAGCCAGAATCAGGTAAATAAATCAGACAAACCCGCATTTTCAGTTTTACATAATTTTTACACTGTAATCCACTTACCCTCTCTTTTTTCTTTTGTGTTGAATTTCAGAGCTCACATAGGTTATCTGTTAGAATTGAAGGAGAAACTGAAACCAAACCAAGTTTCCATGTCAGCATTAATCCTTGGAAACTAATAAATTTGACCAGAGAGAAAGCTCTGCTTGCAGCTGAGAAGGCTAGAGCAAGGCTTGTGAAGGAAAAGTCATTGGGGGAACATAATCCATTGAAACCTCTTCCACTGGAAACAAAATCTGGACCATTGATGGACGCAAATAGGAATATGAGCAATACAGAATCTTTCATGTCAAAAGGAAAGATTCCAGAATCCCCAGGAAGGTTTTCAATTTCAAGCCCAAGAAGGAGACTTTCTGGCTCACCAACAGTGCTCTCTAACGTTTTGCCTTCACCAAAACACAAATACAGGAGCAGTTTTGATTTGAAGTTAACGGGAATATCGAGAGAGCTTGAAACACATATTTCAAGGCAAGCTCTATGCTCAGTTATAAGCAAAGATGGAAGTGAACCCTCAACCAGTGTATTTTGAAAATGTTGATTCTCAGCCTTTGAGATAGATTTGTTGATAAGTGCATTTCTTCATAGGCGTCTGTATGTTATATTGATTGATATCTTAAAATTTATTTATATACGGGATTGTTGAGCTTAATGCACCTGTAAGTATAACTCCTTTGATCTATTCATTTGTTATGTGAAGGCAATCCTGTCATTTTCTCATGCTGCAAATCTCTATCCTTTTTTTTTTTGTATAAGCCATGAGTATCTCTACCTATTCATTTTATTACAGGTGCATTATTAAGTCTCCAACTCAAGACTCTTAGTTAAACTAAATTAACCACCAACATATAATTAAAGGCTTGGTGATTAAAAATTTCTCTTTTGAGCCCATACATACTGTGTTTTCCTCTGTTTACTAGAGAACTATTAAAGCAACTAACAATAATTAATGTCAGAAAAGCCAAAACCTCAGTCTTCTGCTGCGGAATCTCCAATATCATTGACAAAACAGAACAAAATCATATAACTTAAAATTGCTTTTGAATCAATGAAACATACAATTTTCAATTTTTTTTTTTGGGAAAGCCATATGTAGCTAGAAAAACAGACATGAAATCATTCAACCTCCTATTTCTGATAATCACTCAATTATTTGTTACTGCACACAAATTACAAGAAACAATCATCTCTCAGTATCATTCCCGATCTACAACCAACCACAGAAGATCAGCAACTCCTATCATCAACTCATGTCAGGTGATATTTTTCCTGTTGAAAAAAGGCACCAATCAAAATTCAGCTCTAATTGAAACTTTCATAGCAAGAGCTATAAAATTTCCTTAATTTTTACCAAGACATCAACGAAGCATCTCTGTGTTCATTGCTTGTACTCCGCAAGTGACTCGATAAATCATAACAGTCTGAACAATGCTCAGGGAATATATTCTCCTTGAGAGGCTCACATGTTTTTGGGAAAACCAAGTCAGAATATCCTTTAACGTAAGAGCATTTCCATGGGTAGCTTGAGCTCACATTGAGGGTAATGTTGAATAAGCAGATGTTCTTAAAGCTGTCATCTTTTATACCCTCCATTAGCCCTGCACGTTTAATTTTTTCTCCTATCACGTCCTTGAAAGTGATCCTCTCTATAACAGGTAAAGCATTTGGATCAAAAGATTCATCTGGGTGATCTCCATATTGACCGGTGAATCTGAAAGCGATATCTACATTAGACAATGTCATGTTAGAGATATAGACATTTCTAACATAACCACCCCTTCCAGGAGATGTCTTTATTCTGATTCCAGTATATGAACTAAAAAAGTGAATGTTTTCTGCATGAACATGTGATACTCCTCCTGACATCTCGCTTCCTATCGCTATTCCAGCACTTGTTTGAGTTTTTCCGACGAGCCTATGAATGATAATATTTGTGCTGGGACGGCCGAATGCAATGCCATACTCATCCCAACCGCTTTTGATAGCAATCAGATCATCACCAGTGCTTATATAACAGTCTTCAATGCAAACATGATCAGAAGAGTCTGGAAGACCATTCAAAAGTTATATGTAAGAATTCTATGGTTTTAACCATATATGCAAAAACATAGAATGTTGTGTTTTGTTCAAGTTCATGAGGAATTTATAGCTAGACTAGAACTTGATATCATCATTCAAGCTACATCAAGCATTAGATATATGTTTGGATCTTGGTATATGAAACTTGTTGGTTAGAATTACATAAAGAGTAATTAATAACTGGGAGGTCAGAGAAGGAAGCTGACCCGGATCAATGCCGTCTGTGTTTGGTGAATCAAGAGGAGCAAGGATTGTGACATTCTGAACTGTAACTTGGCTGTTCATCCAGAAAAACAGTCTCAAATCTGCCCCTAATCATGAAGCTTCACTATTGCACAATTTTAAAAAGCAATTGAAAGCACACTAACAAGTTCAGCAAATTATGAAGGAAACTTAAACTCATTCCTTCTATAAGGGACCAACCTGCAATATACAGGGTGAATCGTCCAAAATGGTGAATTCAAGAAGGTCAAATTAGATATAAGAACCCCAGTAGAATTCATCAACTCCACCAAATGAGGACGTGTATAGTCCAGGGTTTTATTCCTGAACCTGCTCCACCAGATGCTGCCTTGACCGTCGATAGTCCCATTATTACCTTCATTGAGACACCAAAGGCATTAACAAAAAAAATACATATATAAGAAAGGTAAATCTTTAACATTACCAATACCAAGTTCTGAAATACCAACCTGTTATTATCACATCAGTCAAATTGCGTCCAAAAATGAGGCTTTTGTGCCTTCCACCTGGTAACTCTCTTCCTCGGCCATATGATGGTAGAGGATCAACAACAGGCCAATCATCAGAATTCTGTAACAAGCAAGATACACCATTGGATTCAATTCGTGAACAATATCGACTAATTTTTAACATTAGAAAGCAATCAGCAACTACTAATTTCTTTCCTGCATCACATCATGTTATTTATCAACAACAGCTCACCGTTGATCCAAGAATGATGGCATCCTTGTCCAGCCACAAAGTTAGATGACTAATGAGATCGAAACTTCCGGTTAACCACCGGCCGGCCGGGACAAAGAGCTTGGCTCCACCTTTGTCTGCAAATGAATTTAGATAGAAGATGGCATTCTGAAACGCTTTAGTATTGAGAGTAACCCCATCTCCTACTGCGCCGAATTCGGTAATGCTGACACTATGAGGTCGAACTTCCTCTGAATTTGTGTGCTTGCAGCGTGAGCTGCTGCTCCACACTGTCCATGGGCTACAACTGAACAATGCAAGTACAAGAAGCACATTCGCCACCTGAAAAACAAACGTTTAAGAAGTAATTTTAACACTATAATGCTGAAAATGAAAAGAAGAAATTAGATGTGGCAACTAAACTAAAGTGCATCTCAATGTTCTGAAATTCAAGCTCTAGAATCCAACCTAGATAGAGTTTAATAGACAATCCCCACAGATTCATGCAGTATATCTCAAATAAAGGAGATGAAAAATCTACAGCGATCAGCTACATTTTACCCAAAACAGTTAGTAAAGCAAGGAGAGGTTGAAATATCACCAGAAGAACAAAAAAACAAGACTAATCACCACCACCTAGTTTACCACTATGCTTGTTAACTCAGATCTTTACAGAATTTTAGTATTTTGTAAACTCTGATCTTTCTCAAGATGTTTGGTTTAGATCTTACTGAACTAGTGAGCTATGCGGGAAGTGATAGCAGCAAGAATGTAGAAAAGAGGAGAAGAAGGAAAGAGTAAATAATTAGGAGAGATTGAGTGGAGAGAAGTTACTATTGAAGGTCTCCTCATATGAATGAGATCCGGCTTTCCCTTTTGACCCAGAAAACCTTACTAGAGTCTTTTTCAACGACCTTCTGAAAAAGGCTTGAGGGCAAAAGAAAGCAAGAAAGGAAGAGTAAGGAAGTAGAAGAAGAAGTAGAAGTAGAAGAAGAAGAGTTTAGAGGTATAATTTGCGATCGAATTTCCCAGGAAGGTAGCAATATGCAAGTGTGATTGGATGGGTCATTGAAAGAGCCACCACCACCCAAGTAAAATCATTGAAGGTCACTGTGCCTGCCCGCCAAAAATCTAGCAGTAGGACCCCCCCTTTTGCTTCTAAACACCTTCACTATGTCCCTCTTTCTCTCTCTTCTTTCTCTTTCTCTCTCTCTTCTTCCTTATGCTTCTGTAGCCCAAATTGGAAGAAACCCAGAAAGCCACCGAGAGCCTCAAGGAAATAGGCAGCTCAGTGATTTTCAAGATGGGACTTTCTTAAGGTATGAATGAACCCAAAACCAGAAGGATCGTTTGATTTTGTGTTCTGCCACCGGTTTTCTTTATTGCTAATGCTAGAAAACACTGACAGTGACTTCCGATTTACACAGACAGTTACAGAATTTTGCAAGTTAAAAATGGTTCACACTGAATCTAGTAGCTTTGCATGGAGCAACCTATGTCTCTTTGTCTCAATTTTTTAATTTTCTAGTCCCTGAGTTCTGTCAAAAGCTCTTATATTTTTTATTTTTATTTTTTACACACCGTCACTGCTAATCATTTGCACCCTGTGTTTTGTCTCTTTTCATTCTACTCAGATTCATTCAATGAAGAATTGATTTTTCTACTGGGGGTGAATTTTTTATTATATTTTTTTTTACTGCTTGAAGATTTTAACACAAACAAGCACACTAGTGAATAGTGATGACTGATGAGGCATCAGAAGTTTCAATCCATACAAGGAACAATAGGACAGTGACAAAAGTAAACCATAAAAAAGCAAAACCGGTTTCTGAATATAGGGAAGTGGGAGTGTCAGGAAACTCCATGGCTCACAAGGTGGAACAGCGAAACGTCGTCGTGTAGCCATGGAGTCTCTGATGAGTGACCAAAACTATCTTGGCTGTAACAAAGCTCACTGTTTTGTTTTGTTCCTACTATAAAGCTGGAATTTTTATTTTATTTTAATACTTTTTTTACGCCATTGGACCGAAATAAACTTCGTCGCATAATGACCACCCACTAAATAATAAATCACTTTAGGATTCGTCGTTTCTTCACCGTCTTCATCCTCGTCTTAATGCCTATTGAGTTTCTAGTATTATCCCTTTCAGACTGCTTTTTTGCTCTAGTGAATGAAAATAATTGTATATGCAATACAATATTTAATTTGTTCCAAATTGATTGATTCGACGCACTAATCGCTCTGTATCCAAAGTCAAAACACTGTAGATGATTATTAAGATCAACGTTTATAAAATTGGACCGGACATTGAACCGGGTGAAGTAGGAATTCAATAATTCAACTAAGATCAGATCGTTAATAATTAAATAAATTAAAAATAATATATTTAATTTAAAATAATAAAAATATACTAATCAATATTAAAAATATTTAATTTTATTTAAACTTGAATGAGTAAGAATGTACGTGATACATCACTATTTGGGCGTACCCCTAATAGACATTCGCTCCAAGCATCTTTTCCTCTCATAACTCTCTGGAGCGCACTTGAACCAGTCAAATGCCCCTCAGTGTATTTCGGGGCGACCGTGGTCCAACCAAGAACATGGCGCTCGCCCTCAACATGACATGCAATCATCCACGATTGCCTTGCTCCGCAATTCTCGGTCTCCATCACTCTCGCTGGTGGAGATCGTGGGCCATGGACTTGGTCAGACCCACGTTCTTTAGTCCTCTGGCGCCCGCCCTCTAACGACACATGCAATCACCCACGATTGCTTTGCTCCGCAATTCCCGGACTCCACCACTCTCGCTGGTGGAGATCATGCTCGACAACATGGTGCGCACCGCGCGCTGGCCACCACTCTTCGCTCTGCTCTATAAATAGAGCTCAACCCAGCAGTTAAAGGTTAGCTACTCTTTACACACTAGAATTCTCTTACTCTCACATCTCTCAAATACTAACTTGCGCGTCGGAGTATTCTTCGCAGAGCCCCCTGTGAAGTCTTTGTAGGTACTTGGACATTCAAGCCTTGCTCTTGCAGCCCACTTATTTGAACTAGGTAAGCTCGTACGTTTTCTAGTTTATCAGTAAGAATTAAAAGGATAAACGATTAAATATTAAAGTGAAAACTGTCAAATAGCTTATTATTTTGAGTCTAAATTTAATAAGAAAAAAAATCCTTTAAAAAAAATATCATTTTAATCCTAAAAAGTAACAAAAAAAAAATGAATAAAAAAACTCTGAACCGGTTCAGAGCGGTTTCCCAGTTTTTGACCAATTTATCCAGTTGTTGACCGATTCGGTATATCAGCGATTCTCTAGCTAACTCGGACTGGACTACTATCCGATTTCTTGTTCAGCTAGTGTGGTCTGATTTTCACAACAGTGATTAAGATATTGTTGTTTTGAAAAGAAAAACACGTTAACTAAGGCAATTAATTTGTATTTAATCAGTGCTACACAAGTGTCTTTTACACGTCATGACTCATGTGTATATATAATTTTGGTTGCCGTTCTTTTTTACGTGAGACCATCGTACAAGATGAAACTCTCTAATAACTAATAAGCATAACATAAGACAAAACGAAAATTAACAAAGGGAAAAGGAAAAGAGGAGGGAGAAAAGCAAAAAATAAAATAAAAAAAATAAAAAGGACAAGTCCTAAGATTGTGCTTTCGACCAAAGGGAATGCAGTGTGTATGGGTTAAGTAATTAGGACAAGAAGAAAGGCAGTCAAATTGCTTTAGCGTTAGAAAAATGAAGGATTATGTTTGATTTTGGTGTGAAAAATATCATGAACTAATAGTACTAATAATCAATTGTTAAGAAAAAATGTGTCTACAAAGAGGGGGACAAGGCCCAAGAACAGACAATATCAGAGACACAAAGTTTGGTCATAATCCCATTCTGTGGCATGTGCGAGAAGGTAAAGTTAAGGTTTCAAAGGCAGGTATCCTATGCGCAATAAACCAAGCAATTGCTTAAATCTATATTCAGTTATTCACAATTCATTTGTTCGGAAAAGGAAAACTGTATTTCCAGTTTTCCACGTTCAAACATCTATTTAATGAATAATATAATTGCAATGCTGTATCTCCATTCCATGTACAAACTCAACAACCCTCATTAATTACAGCCAACTAGCCAAGAATTTATAGCCTTCCGCTCTTATCAATGCTTATTTATTTATTTATTTGCCCTTTTTTTCCACCGGTTTATATAGTAATTTTGCAATAGATTTGCGCAGTTGACTTGGTACTTAATACTGTAGTTGATTAATTGTTTTCGTTACGTTAATATAATACCTATGATTTATAATGATGGTACTTATGCATAAGCAATGATATATTAAATTTCTTAAAAAATGTGGTTATCATTTGGCAAAGCCTCGTTCTTATGATGTGGATCTTATAGTTGACAAAATGAGGGATTAGACCTAACGCGATCTCATTCTGTCTATTCATCCCCACAAATTTCGATCTGTAATTAATTATATTATACAAAATGATATTTAGCAACAACCCACTTGGGTATTTTGAGGTGGCGCTAAAGCCATGGACTACGTAACGTCAATTATATTAATGATGCAGGTATAATTAATGACTGTGATGTACACAAGTCATAGTTTTTTTCTTAAATATATACGCACAAGCAATCATATGTATTGGTAAATATTTCTATTATTGATAAATTTGAGTTTTCTAATCATATTTTAAAAATCACCTCTAATTTAATAGTAACAGAGTAGTGGACGACTAAATTCACTACAAGTGATTTAACATACTGAACTCTGGCTTGATAAAGCATATATATTTTAAAGGCAAAAGACTTTTTCGTGCCCTAATGTTTGTGGTGATTTTCAGTTATGTCTTCAATATTTCATTTGTGTCAATTGTGCTCCCAATATGAAACGTTAGTTTCAATTATGCCACCAATTTTGACTAAATGTTGATGTGTCAATTTTTTTTACTTGTGTGTTAATTTTTTGTTCTGAATTGAATATGTGGCAAGATGACTGGATAAATAAAAAATCCCTGATTTATTTTTTATCCACCATGACATTTCTTACATGGTATAAGGCTTGCGAAGATGAAGATGAAGATGTCAAAAAAATTTCAGGGTAGTAATTTTTTGGTTTAGATAATGGAAATCCACGTAGGAAATGCCATAGTGAATATAAAAAGATGTTTTATTTATCCAGACATCTTACCACATATTCAATTTAGAACAAAAAATTGACACACAAGTAAAATTGGGGGTATAGTTAAAATTAATGTTGGCACAACTGACACAAATAAAATGTTAGAGGCATAACTGAAAATCAAAGCAAACGTTAGGGGCACGAAAGGGTCTTTTTGCCTATTTTAAATAAATATATGAAATCATGATTGATATTTAACTTTGCATTTAAATTTTGAACTACCTTCCAACAAGAAAGTCTGAAAGTGATATGATCCACTAATTTATATTTGAACCAAATCTTGCTTTCGCACGAGAAATTATTAAATCGTTCCCACATAGTACCTTTCCCAGACGGATACACCCGCTTTATTATTCAAATACTTAAGAGTCTATGACTAACGACTTGGTTCAAATTTACATATCACGGTGGAACAAGCGTCATTGGCATTATTAATAAATTGTCATCTAGCTAACTCATCTTACAAGCTAAACATAAATAAATTTTGCTTCATCACATTACGTGAATGATACATACCCTCAACCAAATTGTACGTACACTTGTTATACTCTCATATGAAAGTTTTTAAAACAAGATACATATATAATATATAATAAAAATTAAGGGCCTCTGATCTTATCTAAATTCCAAATATGATATTATGATAATTTGTATAGCTCGCGTACCTACCATTGTCTTATTAGTTAAAGTATCATGTAAATAGGGCCTGCATTGTTATGTGCTATTTATTTATTTATTTATTTTTTTCCAAATATTCCAGTTTTATTTTATTTTTCTCTTTTTGAGATGTTATTTTCCACTTTGAAATTTTTATTCCCTAATATCCCCTCAATATTTTATGGACCACATAAGAAAAGGCGACAATTACATTGATAACAAACAAGTAACAACATAGACGATGAAGGATGCGCATTATATTGCGCATCAGTATTCAGTACTGTATTTCTTAGTGCAACGTATTTATCAACGCTTTCCATAAAATATTCGACATCTTGAATCACCATGCTTGAGTGTTAGATATACATACAAATAAACCACTATCCACCACCAAACACAGCACTGCAAAACCACTATCCAGTATTTCAAATTGAAATCATCAAAATACTCAGTTCTTGTAATATTTATTTTATTCATATAGACTTCGATTCGGATAGAAAGTAAATAAATTCAAGTGTTGACATTTAAAAACTTTATGAATAAATATAATAATTAATAACTGAACTTTATGTATAAATAATTTCATAATTATGAAAATAAAAAGTTAAGTATCTTATATATATTAAACTAAGTTGATGATGCTTTAATATTTATGATTAAGACCAAAGTCTCAAATGTTGGTCTATTGGATAGGTTTTAAATCAATCTCTTATTTTTTATTTGTTTCATATTAGTTCTACATTATTTTATATTGTTTCAAATTGATCCAAACATACTTTCGAGACGCGATTTGACCTTATTTGTTAGCGATCTTAACTAAGTAGAGAAATTAAAAAACTCTTCAAGAATAAACACATAATTTCGAAATTGTCGTATTCAGACTTGAAACGAGAGAACTATCACCAACTTCACTTGTTTTATTAGAAAATGAGTTACTTGCTTTCAGAACTCGAGTTGACTACTTCGTTTATTGATAGTCTCAAAGTATTCGTGAAAAAAAACTTGGTAATTTTTTATTTGTCACATTCGAGTTTGAAATGAGAGAAATGTGTCCACTTTCAATATTTTTGGGACCGAATCGAAACACTAAGAAAATATATGATCAATATGAAATAAATAGAAGATAAGAGACCAATTTGAAATCCATCCCTATGGCTATATATATAGAAACCAATTTGACACATTGACTTTTGTTTTATTTAAATGATCGTTGACTATGAGTGTTACCTAACCATTTGTATGATGTAACTTGTAAGTGTCATTATACGAGGCTTGGGAGTTGGGACTGTTAGGTACTCCCTCCGGTGTACTCCCTCCGGTTCATATATTTGATGTTTAAAGTAAATATACACAGATTAAGGAAATGATTAGCTCACCTAGAATGAAAAGAATAATGAGATAAAAAGGCTAAATTATCCCTATTAAATTACTTGGGAAATGTTTATACATTTATGACTATACTATATAATATAATAGGGATAAAATGGTAAACAAATAATTAATGTTCTCTTGAATTTATAAAATATCAAATATTTTAAAATAAAAATTACTCTCTAAAACATCATATTCAGAACCGAAGGGAGTACATGCGTACAGCCGATCACAATCGAGTGTGATCAAAAGGGTATACACTTAAATTTGGCACATTGCCTAATGCCTACTACTCTCATGTATATTTTGTTATTTTACGTGTTTAAAAGGTTTAGGTATTTTAATTAATATGAATATTTGATTGACATTTGTATTTATCTAGTTTGTATATAGTTGTGATGTGTTTGAATAGGGTATGAATAAACTTAAATTTTACCAGATTTAATCAAACCAAACTTAAAATAAAATTGATTAAAGTTGGTAGCTAATTAATTGTTTCAATTTGTTGAGAATTTTAAGAGTTCAATGTGAATTGATTTATTTATTTCTTTATTAGATTATAATAGATAACATTTAAACAACACTGATTAAATATCAAACATTTATAATATAAAGTTATAAGTATTTTAAAATAAAATTAAAGGTAAATTACACTTTGGTACCCTATAGTTTGACCTTATTTCACTTTGGTACCCTGTTTGAAACTTGACACTTTAGTACCCTGTAGTATTCTCCATTAACACTTTGGTACGCTTTGGAGCTATTTTGTAATTTTAACCATAATAAATTTTTAAAAAAATTACATATTGACCCCAATTTTTTAAAATTTTTTCATTTTAGTCCTTAGATATTATGTATCCAAGGACCTATTTATAATATTTTAAAAATTTTTTGGAGTCAATATGTAATTTTTGCAAAATTTGTTATGGTTAAAATTACAAAATAGCTCCAAAGGATACCAAAGTGTTAATGGGAAATACCACAGGGTACCAAAGTGTCAAGTTTCAAACCACAGGATACCAAAGTGTAATTTACTCATAAAATTAATATAACAGAACAAAATCCCTAATCTCTCGTCATTCTTTCTCCTTCATTCCTTCGCCGTGACGGTGACTCCGATCGTCGGTCCGTTACACGCTCCGTCGTCTATCGCCGATCCTTCATGGTCCTCCATGCATCTTCAATTTCTCTCAGGTTTCGATTCTCATTTCATTATTTCAATTTTAAATGATTTGTTCTGACTTGTGAGAAAGAGAGGTGAGTCTCTTTTTGTGCTCTTTCTCTTTATTTGTCGCCGTGTGTTTCATCCTTCTTCAACTTTTGTTGCTTGCGATGTTTATGCTCTGTGCTGAATAGGTTATAGGTTTACCACAAAACGGAGTTAAATTGGTACCATGGTTCATTAATCATGAGTCATGACCCCTTTCATTCACTTATTCCACTTCATTTAGTTGAAGGTTCGTGGAATTTTTGGTCTGTTTACTGATTTAAAGTTTCAAATGCTTTTGGTTTGTGCTATAGTGATTTATTTTGAATTTGGTTTGAGTTCATGTCACGAATCTATCTATGATATTCAGAAATTGGACCATTCAGATTAATTGATAGCTTTTTAAGTTATTCAATGAGATTGATTCAGCTAGATAATCAATCCAAATTAATTATCATTGTATGGTTAATCAAGTTTTGTTAGTCCAACACACAGCTTCAACCATTCAGACATGCCTTCGTATATATGAAAATCAAGGATCGTCTCAGGCTTTGAAATATATGTAGCTGCCCTACACCTACACATCTAAGAAACATTGTGTTTGTAATACTTTTCAACAATATGATGTGATATCTTCTTGCCATACTTTACATTATGCAGGGCAAGGATTTTGCCCTTAGAAGTTACTGGATTAGTGCTCAAAATCACATATGGAGAAATAAGATAGTCAACCAATCAAATAATTTTCGAGGTTTTATTGAACCAGTCAACGAAAAGAGTCTTATATAATCATATAAACCACATAGTCCCTTCCAAAATCACTTTGTATGGAAAGATGGTTTAGCGTAAGGGACAAGATTGTTGTATCCTTAAATGGTGTTTTTGCAAGGTTCCTGTCATTGGAAGAGCATTTGATACTAAATAATGTTCCGTAAAAACATAATAATCCTCATTGATAACTTGTGGGGTGTTTCCAATAAGTGGAATCATTGTGATTCTGAGAAGAATTAATTATAAAGGATTAGTAACTGGAAAAGCATCAAGTTTTGAGAAACAGCTCCCCGACATAATCAAACTTTGCTTCCATGGACCCTTTATTTATTTGAATTTTTCTATTTTTTTTATCATACCTAAAATGAACTGCAAAACATACCAGTCAATAGGCGAGATTAGACTCCCTCATTACTGCAGCAATGCTCTGCTTTAGTTTCGCTAAGAAATTGGCACTGAAGTTCCTCAATTTTCTGCTGTGAGAGCCAACAGTTCTCATACCTGACTATGGAGAGCATGTAGGCATGTCAACATTTTGAAATTGAGTTAAAATTTCGTTGTATTTAGTGTTGTTATAAAGAATTAATTTCATTAAGGCAAAAGTACTAATTTCGTCCCCAAATTTTACATCAACTGTGAATTTCGTCCCATTCTTTTTTTTATGTCAATTTCAACCTCAATATTTCACATTTTCATTAATTTTATATTTTGACCAACTTCTTTCAATAAATTAACGATAAACTGCATTCTGCTTTTCAAGCTGGGTCCTAGGATTTGAGTTTATTTTTCTATCAATTTTACATTATATATCATTACTCACGTAGATTTTGTTGATAATATTTGGCTAAAGTAAGAACAAATGATAAAATTAACGAAAATATGAAACATTAGGAACGAAATTGATAACAAAAAGAGATTGAAGACGAAATTAGTTCTTTTACCTTTCATTAATTTGTTTTTAAATGGTTTTCGTTGTTTCCATGAAATTTTATTTTTATTCAAAGATTAATATATCTCAAACAATTTTAAAAGTAAATATAATTTTTAAAACCAAACACTAGATTTTGCAAGTTTCTTGAAATATAAAGGTATAACTGTATAAGTGACTTTGCAAATAACATTTTAAAGTTTTAAAATTACAAGAAATAAAATATAAATTTATTTTTATTGTTATTATATTTTAAAATAATAATAGAAAATCTCCTTTTATAATTTACTCAATTTAATTCTTATTCTATTTTAAAATTTTTGAATAATATAAAATTAGAAACTAAAAAGTAGTGAATATTTTAAAAGTTATTTAACCTTTTTTTAATTTAATTTGTTTTATTTATTATTTTATATGAAATATTATATTAATACAACATATTATATAATTGAAAGTGATAATTATCAAAATATCCCAAATAAATATCCATATTTTAGAAAGCTTAGCCATTTAAAAAAAAAATTCATTACTGATCTAGTATATTAGAAAAGTAATTTCTTCATGAATGCATAGATTTCTTATGACATAAATAAAAAAACTTCTTCACATAGATGCTATCAACTCTGACAAATAAATAACGTCCAAATTAAACTTTCCCGTAAAATTTCTTGCCCTAATGCCATAGGCAGTGCCGCCTTCACAAATTTCACTTCGTCTTCTCACTTCATTTTTGAAGAGCACAACGAAGTCCAACGCAAAAATACTCCATCGTCATCTGCCTCTGCCTCTCAGGTCTCTTATCATTATCTTCCAACTTGAAGATTACTAGCTACGTGATTGTTTCTTAATCTAAAAGTTACGATTTCGGGAATAACGTTATGGCATGGTCATCAGCTCGTGAATCATAAACATAATTTGTGAATTGGAATCGTTTTGCTTCTGAATGGAGACGAACCGTGAGAGTCGAATCTCGGACTGAACGATTTTTATAACTAGGCGTGTTTTCTCCTTCCTTCTGATCGAAACAGAGTTCTAACTGTAACTAGTGATTTATGTCAGTTAATCCATTGTTTTTTTTATTTCTAAATCGTTCTACACTGATTTTTCTATCTCTTTCTTCTCAATCATCATTCAACTAGGCATGTTTTCTCCTTCGTTCTGATCAAAGCATAGTTCTAACAGTAACTAGTGATTTATGCCAGTTAATCCACTGTTTCTTTATTTCTAAACTAGTAAAAAGCACGTGCGTTGCACATGTGTAATATATTTAATTTTACTTTAAAAATAATATATTATTGATTACTAAAAAAATTATTTAATAAATAATGTTAATAAAGAATGATTTAAAACTTAATAATGTTAATAAAGTAAATTTGTCTCTTTTAAACAAATGTCTATTAAGTTTATTTTTTTAAAAAGTCTCAAAAAATAAAATAAAACTACACATTCTTTATATTTTATCTTCAAGTTTGATAATGATGCATGCTCTTAAATAGTTTCCTTATTTTATTTATTACCCATTAATTTTCATAATTCATAAAGACACTTGGATAAATCTCATGCTAAAACATTAAATTAATTTTGTAAAAATATATAACCTTATTGTAAATTCTTCCACTTGGAGAAACAAGGTTATGCCACTTCTCCTTTTAGTAGTGGGTTGGGCATCATCACAATGTTGATGACAAATCTTCTTTAAGTTAATTCACAATTCTTCATTCAATTTCGTATAAAATTCTCAAACCACACTTAAGAGAAAAAGACAAGCTAGATTGGGAGTTTTTGTTGTACGATGAATAATATGTATACCTAAATTCTTAATTTGTATTTATGTTAATCTTTGGCATATTAAAATAAAAGTTGGTAAATAATATAATTTTCAGTATTAAATCATATGTGATTCTCATTCATGAAACCTCAAATTAGTTGTGGTTTTGTTAAATATAAACTGATTTGAGTTTTTAGAAATAAAATATTATCCCACACACCCTTTAAAACATTTAGAGTAAAATGTATACAACTCTTCAAATTGTAATTATTGAGTAAAAAATTTCATAAAATATAAAAAAGTAACTACGTTTTTTAGCTTCTCATATTATATAAAAAATCTCAATTTATCAAAAAACATTTTAGTTGTATTATTAATAATATAACGATTATTCATTGTAAGTTTTGATGTGTAATAATAATTAGATAGTAAAAAGTGATTTATAATAAAAATAATAATAAAAGAATATTTCGTATATTTTAAGCAATATTTTATGTATAACAAGGAAACTCGTCATTGAAATAAAATCATTATCACTCTTCCACTTTTAATTTTCACAAATTTATTCATTCCATTAATTAGAATGATGTGTTCTTAATTGAGTTACTATTAACATTGTTTTTTTTTGTTGATACAACAATTATTGATTACAATGCATATTGATGTACATTTTCTTTTGGTAAGGAAAAAAGAAATTAGGCAACATGATTAAAATATCATAAGAATTAAACCGATAAATACTTAAAGAAATATTAAATTAACAAAGATTGAAAATGGTAAAATAATATTTGGTAAAATACTTAAGAATAAATTATTAAACAATAATTTTTTATTTGTATTATATAGTAAAATAAATAAATAAATAAAAGTACAATAAATTACAAAAATGAACGGTTTTGGCAAAATAATTTGCTATAAACATGAGTAAACTTCTTCTTTACACTATTAGCTACGTGGCTTCTTTTACCAATAGATTAAAATGTAGGGTTGAGGTTTAAGAACAGTAGAAAACAGCATGAAAGTTGGACAGTAGAGGATCCACAGCTAACCTCATTTAATATTTTTACCATTTCAATTGTATTACTCTTTATATTAATATTTCGAATATAGCAATATAGTCTATCTATCATCAATCTAAGGGAAGTAGTTCCTCTATAATGGACTAATTATGTATTCCTTTTTCAAAAAACATCCAAACAAAACATTTTTAAAATTTTGTCCCTTCAAGTCCATTTTAGATGTTCACGGATAGGGTCTGGTTACCTTTCAACCGGACTCAAGACCCAGCTTGGTCAGACCCGAGTTGAGCCACTGAGCTCGATTGAGCCAAAACTTTTTATATATTTTAAATTTGTATAAATTAATGAAATAATTAATTATGGATTAGTTTAATGATATTTTTATTAATAAAGACATTTAATTAAATTATTTTTTAAAAAATGATGATTTAATTGGAATTAATTATATATTTTATGTATTTTTTAATATATAATTAATATATATGTTTTAACAATTAAAAATATTAAATAGTAAATAATATAAATATATAATTTTATATAATATAAATTTTGCAAAAAACCCTTTCGTGCCCCTAACGTTTGCGGTCATTTTCAGTTATGCCCCTAACGTTTCATTTGTGTCAGTTGTACGCCCAATGTGAAACGTTAGTTTCAATTATGCCCTCGACTTTGATTCAATGCTGATGTGTCAATTTTTTTTTTTTTTTCTGAATTGAACATGTGGCAAGATGGTTGGATAAATAAAACATCTCTGATTTATTTTTTATCCACCATGGCATTTCCTACGTGGATTTACATTCACTAAACCAAAAAATTACTTCATCTTTTCATCTTCATTTACGCAGGCTGATGGTGGATAAAAAACCTGAATTTTATACATTGCAATGTGTGACCTAATTTAAGAAGCCTATCTCATTGTTAGTTTAATCTTTTCATCTGCGAATACTACAGTGTATACATTGCAATGTTTGACCTAATTTATCGAAATTATTTGTTGCATTCTTGATTGAATGTTTAGAGGTGTAATTTGCGAATCCAGATTACATCTTGACAAATCTTGATATTGAGTTGGAAATTTTGGTTTATCTGTTGTTTCTTGATAATTTGCTTATTGAGTATTTCTTCAAAAGTGATTTGCTGAAATTATTCATCTGCCGTTGAGTACATCTTCGTTTTGTGGTTTAGAATACAATGATTGCTCTTATATGCGATTGAAATTCAGAACAACGAGCATATTCGTTCATCGTAGCTTTGACTATTTGATTTGCTGTTATTTGAGCTTGTTCTTGCGAAATTAGTTCATCGATTATCAATTTCGGTTCTCTTACTCCTATTTGCCGTAATCAATTTTGGAAAACACTCAATTTTTCCTGAAGATCTGAAATTCATAGCGATGGTTTGAATTTTGGCGTTATTTTTCGATTGCTTCGATTGATCCTTTTTTTGGACTCGTTTTGCAAATCTGTTTCCACAAATCTCGTTCTCTCATCGAATCGATGCGGAGCAGTGTTTGTTTTGCCGTAAACGACGTCAGAAACGGCAATTTCCGACGGGTTGTATCTCCGGTCCGTTTTTTGGACAGTCGGGTCACTCAACCCGACAGAGGTTGAAGATGACCTCTTCGCTCATTTTACATTTCTGGTCCTATCTTGTTTTAGTCTTTTGCGTTTTGGTCCCAGCGACTAATAAACAAAAAGAATTTTGCAAAAAAATAAAAAAGAATTTTGCAAAAAATCTGAATTTTTTGGTTTAGTGAATGTAAATCCACGTAGGAAATGCCATGATGGATAAAAAATAAAACAGGGATGTTTTATTTATCCAGTCATCTTGCCACATGTTCAATTCAGAAAAAACAAATTGACACATAAGTAAAAAAAATTGACACATCAGCATTGAGTCAAAGTTGGGGACATAATTGAAACTAACGTTTTACATTGGGGGCACAACTGACACAAATGAAACGTTAGGGGCATAACTGAAAATGACCGCAAATGTTAGGGGCACAAAAGGGTCTTTTGCCTATAAATTTTTTAAGGCGAAAGACCCTCTCGTGCCCCTAACGTTTGCGGTGATTTTCAGTTATGCCGCTAACATTTCATTTGTGTCAGTTGTGCCCCCAATGTGAACTATTAGTTTCAATTATACCCCCAATTGTGCCCCCAAGGTGAATAAAGTTTAGGGTTTTAGGTTTTTGAACCCTACTCTTGCGCACCCGAAGGTGAAGAAAGAAAGCTAGGGAAATTTAGGATTTTTGACTGCTATAAGGCTTATGAAGATGAAGATGAAGATGTCAAAAAAAATTTTAGGGTAGTAATTTTTTGGTTTAGAAAATATAAATCCACGTAGGAAATGTCATGGTGGATAAAAAAGAAATCAAGGATGTTTTATTTATCCAGTTATCTTGCCACATATTTATTTCAAAACAAAAAATTGACACACAAGTAAAAAAAATTAACACATCAGCATTGAGTCAAAGTTGGGGACATAATTGAAAATAATGTTTCACATTGGGAGCACAACTGACACAAATGAAACGTTAGGGGCATAATTGAAAATGACCGCAAATGTTAGGGGCAAAAAGGGTCTTTTGCCTATAAATTGTTTAAAAATAAAAAGGGGTAAATTACACTTTGGTACCCTGTGGTTTGACCCTATTTCACTTTGATACCCTGTGGTTTGAAACCTGACACTTTGGCTGTGGTATTATCCATTAACACTTTGGTACCCTTTGGAGCTATTTTGTAATTTTAACCATAATAAATGTTGTAAAAATTACATATTGACCCCAAATTTTTTATAAAGTTTTCATTTCAGTCCCTAAATAATATGTATTCAGGAACCTATTTGTAATTTTTTAAAAAAATTTTGGGGTCAATATGTACTTTTTGAAAAATTTGTTATGGTTAAAATTACAAAATAGCTCCAAAGGGTACCAAAGTGTTAATGGAGAATACCACAGGGTACCAAAGTGTCAAGTTTCAAACCACAGGGTACCAAAGTGAAATAGGGTCAAACCACAGGGTACCAAAGTGTAATTTACACAAAAAAAAAAAAAACACTAACCTCTTGCCAAGCCCCAACCCTAACCTCTGTCGAGAAAGGCAGAGAAGGCGCAAGTGAGAGGAGAGGAGCAACGAGCGAGAGAAGTCGGAAAACGCCTGTTAGTCAGAATATTTATCCCAACAACGCCGCTTGTCGTCGTCGCTAATCTCTTCGTCTCTGCTTCTTTCAGGTTTTGCTTCCTTCTTTTAAAATTTTCGTGAATTCGTCTGCATTTTGTGATGTTCATCTTTCTTCGCACATCCTAACTGCAATCTCATATATAGTTATAAATAAAATTAACTTAATGGTTGTATTATCTTGTGATTGGAATGAAGACATTGACATCTTGCTGCCCGTTTCCACAAATCTCTTTTATTAAGTACTGTAATTGAAGTAATCACATATCGGCAGATGAATTTTGCTGAAGTGATCTATTTCATCGGTGATGATTGTGAATACGGTCAGCCCTACTTGGAGTCATTTTTTGTTTTGTTGGAACTTAAAAGGTTACTAAAGATTGAGACGATGTAACTTTTCCTTATGGGTGCCAAATGTGATGGGTGCCAAATGTTATGATTTGAGTTTTAGAGCAATTAAAGAGAAAGACGCAATGATTTTCCAAGGGGTTGGAGTTGCCCAAGTGGCTATGTTGTCAATTTTGTCCTTTTTAAGTCCTTTTCAACTACAGATATTTGTTGTAGAAATAGAAAGATCACAAGGGCAATTTCAGAAAACAAATTTGTAAACAACTTGCTCTTTTAAAGTAGAAAAGATCGGTCTGTGCTGATTTTTCTATCTCTTTCTTCTCAATCACCGTTCAACTTTTGATCAGATTCAGAAGCATCAAGTCAACTTCCTTTCTGAATCTCTGATAATCTCTCATTCTTCTCACGGTTTTATGGTGGATCGATGTACTTGTTTTTCTTCGTAGACTCATTTTTGTCTAGTTATAAACATTTTTGCAAAAATCGATGTGTCAATTTATTTGTATTGATTATATTTTACTGCATTTTCTTAAATATATATTTGCTATTCTACCAGCCTTCTATATGTGATAATTCTGAAGCATTATATGTAGTTTGTTCATTGATTTCAGTGTGTCTTTCTATTGTTAAGTTTTCGATGATGAAGTTGAAAGAGTTTTAGAAAGATTTGGTTTACTCAGTTATGTAGTTAAATTAACGAAAATAAGAGTTCTTCTGTACATTGATTTGGTAACGTTGCATTGGCAAAAAGTCATTTTATGGACTTGACTCTTGTGGCTAGATTGAATGGACTCTTCGATTAATTGCTTAATGAGTAGTAATTCAGAAGTTATTTTATGGATTTCTTAACTGATCTTATCATTCTAGTGTTTTTGAAAAACTTGACAAGTTTGAATGTAACATAACCTTAATGAGTTAGAGGACAACATATTGCTGTAAAACGCTTTCCAAATTGTAGCAGATTGTTGCATACTTGCATTCTATTTTGTTTATGTGCTCAAAGAATTCAGAAGTTTGTAATAGTATATAAGAAAATATTGAATTGGTGATGATGTGTTGATGATCTCATGATCTGACCTTGGTCAGACCTCTGACTTGTGACCTGGTCCCTTCTCCAAGTTAATGTGTTTGATGTGCCTTAGGTCTTCTGCTGAACCTAGGAAACGTGGAAAGTAGGCCATGCCCTCTAAAACTAGTGGCAGAGCTCCTAAGAATCATGTCAAAGACTCCATCTCAAGCTTTGCTTTACAAGAAAAAAAGTATGCTGCCGCTTCTTATATTAATTTGTTATTATATGATTATGCATGAAGGTAACCAAGTTGTGAATGTTTTCTTTTTGGTACTTCTTATTATTTTGTTGCTTCTGTTGTCTTCTCCTAAACTATTATTATCATCATTTTCTTCGATTAAACTTTTACAATTTACAGCTGCTATGAAGGAGAACGTCTCTCCAATCTGTTGCAGTCAATTCAGAGGTAACATATTTTTTCTGATTTACATTCGTATATTAGTATGTGTAATTAATCTGAAAAAATGTATTTGGCCAAAAAGAATCTGCAAACATGATCTGCTTGACAATGTTATTCAATAAATTTGAATGAAGAATCAACCTTTTAATGACTGGACTACCTCTCACTTGAGCAAATATCAAATCACATGCTTCTTTTCTATTTTTTTTTAAATTGAAGATTCTGTTGAACAGGAAGATTGATTTAGCAAGAACCTTAGATGGAAATTCCTTACCGGAGAAAATATGGTTAAAGGTCTACTTTCTCCCTGGTTTACTTGAACAGAAACTTGTGAACAATTTTGGAAAACTTGCATAGTTCTGTAACCCTTTCGTGATTTTTTGCAGCAACAATTTTCTGTGGGGGTGAATGATGTGACTCGTGTCCTTGAGCGCATGACTCCATGCGATCAATCTACTTCTGGTTCGTCTTTAAGTAGCAGCAACAATAGAGCGTCTTCAGTCAAATTTCAGGTCGGTTCCCTATATTATAGGTTTGGGGGTTATCTACTTAAAAATCGTTTGATTCCTCGGTTTGGTCTTCTCTGTTTTTTCCTGCATTTTAACTCGTATTCCTCCTTTTTGTAACCATGTGTAACACATTATTATGAATGTCCATTGCTCTCAAGCATAAGTTCTGTTAAAAGTATTTTGCGTTATTTTTATTTAACGTTTAGAGAGGCCTTGAAATGCAGGCAGTGCTTGTAGCTTCTGATTGTAACCCACGATGGTTGATTAAACATCTGCCAAGCTTGGCTTCATCAAGGAATGTGCCCTTGATTTTCGTTAGAGATAAAAAAGAAGGTTCCTTGAGATTAGGGGAGCTTTTAAAACTGAAAACTGCTATTGCTGTTGGAGTTAAGGTGATGCTTTTACCTCTTACTTTGTTGAGTACTTTGTTGTTATATGATATCCTATTTATGTTCTAAGAAACGCAGGCCAAAGGAAACGCTGTTAATAAACTTCTTGAAAAAGTCCTTCAAGGAGACATAGCTGAAGTTGGACCTGACTGACCAACTTAAGCTGGAAGATCAGATATGCCGAATGATGATCAAAGGACTGATGTAGAAATGGAATAGATCCATACGACCAATTTGGCTAAGTTTTTCTTTACTGGAGTTTCTTAAGTTACTTTGCAATCTCCCCCTATTTTTTTTTTTTTTTAAAGACGAAGAAACAAATTCGATTTTCAATATCAAACAGCTTTGTACATAACGGGCCTATGTAAGAGAAAGTAGTTAAAGACTTAGAGATTAGCCTTTTACGACTTTAAAGCCTCTCCTAATGTCTTAAATTTTTGTGCTAGTATTCCATTTGTGAGGTGCCATATATATTAAATGATAGCTTTACAATCAAAATTCACACAGGCCGAGCTACAGAGTGAATGGTAAACAAGCATGCATGACCAGCTGGAGATTCACAAGTTGGTCCTGTCCGCTGAATATCTTGGCGGAAATCTGATATCTCGACGTGTATTGACACGTGGACTCTCACCTAGGAACTGGCACTTGAAGGCCCGACGGTGCCAACTGGATCGGGGTTAGTGTTACTCCGGTCACTCGATTTAAGTTTCCTCGATTTCTGATTCTCTATTTTCTCCTGATCTTTTTTCACCAGCACTGGTTGGAACTATCAAATTAAAAAAAATAATGAAAAGGCATGGTTAATGGGATTTAATCACGTAAATCAGATAAGGCAGAAAATACAGAACCCAGTGCGATATATATATAAATTCATACAAACCTGGTATATAGAATATATAACATTCCTTCTAATCTGGGCCATCATCTCTAAGAATAGGTTATAGCCTTCAAGTTTGTACTCGATGAGTGGATCCCGTTGTGCATATCCACGTAAACCAACAGCTTGCTGAACAAATTTAAGTGCTTGCAAATGCTCCTTCCACAAGCGATCGATATTGCTCAATATTAGGAATCGTTCAGCTTCTTTCATCAATCCTGATGCTTGTTCCTCCACAATATCCTAAATGCAGTATTCGACAGGGTAGCACAGGACAAAATGGAATTATTGGAATATAAAGTTCAAATGCTGACAACTACATAGTAATCTATAAGACTGATTAAAATATTAGGCAATTTTTACCAAAAATAAAAATTTAGGCAATATTTCTTAAATTTTCGGTCATTAGAAAGTAAATCTTCAAATTTTGAAGACTTGTTTTGATAATTAGAAGGGAAGAGAGGAAAGGGGATGAGATTAATTTCTTTTTACTCTATTTTGTTTGGAAAAATAGTTCATTCTCCAAAGTACTCTAATTTGGAGAATTTGAAATTTGTAGAGGAAGAAAGAGAATGAGAGATTAAAAGTTAATCTTCCATTCTCTTCTACTTCAACCATCAACTTTTCAAATAAAGAAAAGAGGTCCCGTCACTCTCCCTCCTTTTTCTTCCTTAGTCTTCGTTAAAAGTTATATCCATGCTTCCAAATATTAAATTATTTATCACCTCATCAATCTTAAATAAGAATATAAGATTATTAATTTACTTTTAAAGCAAATAAATTGAAAATAATCATTAGTAAGATTATTAATAATATAAATGAATATTATTAACTATTATATCATCATGTAAGAAATTAATATAAAATACAAGTTAAAAGATTTTATTTTAGATAAAATAAGCTATATTTTTTATTTTAATAATATATAAATATTATATTTATATTTTATTCAATTATTATATTGAATAAATATTACATAATATTATATTTAACATATTTATAAAGTAGTATTTACAGCATAAGTGCTAAGTTATTACCAATTATTCCATGAAAAAATGTATTCAAATCTCTAAAATAATTATCTTTAAATTAATTTTGTCTTTAAATTAAAATTTTATTAGGATTGATGAGTTGACAAATAATTCGATATTTAGAAACTTGATATTGTAAATGTTAGAATAAATTAACAACTCCATCGTTAAAAGATCACCGAGCTAAAAACTTATGATATACTTTTTAGTCCTTTTCACATATTTAATTCTTTTAGAGATTAATGAGTATACTGTTTAATATATTTTAATGTTTTAGAGACCAAATTGTCAACTTTATGATCTTTCAAAAATTAAAATCTTAGTTTACTCTAAAAGTTAACACCGTCATCAGGAAATTGAATTGAATAATCTAATTTCTAAACATTGAAAGTTCAAATATCTACTCCATCGAAAAAAAAAGTTCAAGTATCTACTTCTAAATAAACCAAAGTTTAAATATTCATACCTCACATTAAGTTAAAAGAGTGCATTTTTGCCAAAACTTTATTTTGGTTTAACTGTGGGTTAAATTGCATTTTTGTCATAGTTTTTTCAGCTTTTCTAAAAAAATTTAAATATTTCTTTAATGTTTCAAAATTCTAATTATATTAAAAATTATCAATAAATATAACACTAATCGTTAAACTATACTTACAACCCTTATATTTAAGCTGAATAATATTTATCCTAAAAACTAACAACAATATTTAAATAAAACTAGTTCTTAAATCAACTAACTCACAATCGTCAACTCAATCATCAATTCTCTAACAATTCCTTTTATATTCTTGTTTTACTAGTTCTTAATATTAATGTTATCTAAGTAAAGTGTAAAAGTAACAAATCAATAATGTTTCATGTCATATTTTACTTTTATTTTTAATAGAATTTTAAATTTAAAACTAGTTCTTAAATCAAAAACTCTCACGATAGTGATCTAAAATTGCTTTTATATTCTAGTTTTACCAGTTCTTAATATTAATGTTATCTAGTGTAAGACTGTAGGAGTAACAAATCAAATGTTTCATATCATATTTAACTAGGATTTTTAATATTTTCTGAATTATTGAGAAAACACTTGTTAAAGTATTTTTCAAGTACGATTCTATGTGCAAGATCGGGGGCCGCAGAACAACTATATTACTATAACACAAACCATTGGATCATGATATGATTAACTAACCCTTTTTTGCAGATAGGCTTCACGACCACGAAGACGGAGATAATTTCGCAATTGCTCATAATCTGAACACTCGCTTCTTAGTAAATCAGGACTCAGATCATTCAGCAGGTAGCAATATCTGAAGAGTATAGTGTAGCCATTGTGAGCAGAATCATTAGAAACAGATTAAACAAATCACAGATCATGAAAAGTACACGAGACAATAGACCGTATGTGAATATTTAGAACAAAATCATGCTTCCTTACAAACCACACTAAGGATAAAATATATGTAACTAAAGGTTCTACTTACTGCTGAATTTTGGCAATAAGTTTTTCTAGATCCCAGCTGTCTTTTGGGGCATCAGTACCGATGTTCGCCTAATTCATCATGAGGCTGCATATCTTAGAACTATCCCAGATCTAGTGCAAAATGAAGTTACCACAAAGAGAAGTGTACAATAAGCATGATTTGGCCCAAAAAAAAAATTACCTCTAATATGTCATCCATTGTTAATTCAGCATATTCAATGAGAAGAGACTGGAGATTGTCAGATTCAAGGGCTCGCCTTCTCTCAGTATAAACACGGTCTCGTTGACTGTTAAGGACTTCATCATACTCGAACAATTGCTTCCTAATATCGAAGAAGTAGTTCTCCACTTTCCTTTGAGCTTCATCCAATGCTTTGGTCAGCATCTTGGACTCAATAGGCAGGTCTTCAACTCTGAAGGCTCGCATTAAACCCTACAAATCACCATATTTCAAGCCACCAAATACAAGGTAGCAGCGCACCAAGAACAACAACCAGAATACCTGAATTCGGTCTCCACCAAAGATCCGGAAAATGTTATCTTCAAGACTGAGGAAGAAGCGTGAGCTTCCTGGATCCCCTTGTCTGCCACTTCGACCACGCAACTTTTGGATACGAAACGAAATTCAAGATAAGATATAACATTTTATTTTGGAGTAAAAGGGGAGGATGGAGAGGTCAGGAACTTATGATAGCTGATAAACTCATATTTTTTAGAAAATATAGGATAAGCAGTCTGACCAATAGTCCTCTTCCAATCCTTGTCCCCGCAAGAAAAGTTAAAAAGAAATAATAAACCTGATTATCAATTCGCCTTGATTCATGGCGCTCTGTGCCCACCACATGCAATCCTCCAGCTGCCACAGCCTGTATCCAATTCGACAATTAGAAATGCATAAACAGAAAAAATCAAGTACATTAGCCATTTAAGGGACAAGTTGACCTTCTTCTTCTCTTCCTCAGTGTAGACCTTATACTCTTGAACAATTTCCAAAAATGCACTCCGCAACTTAGCAATGACTTCATCTTGGGCAGGACCCTGCATAATACATATAACGTTATTTTGGTCAAACAGGATGAAAAACTCCACTGATCAAACCGAGAAACAATATCATCATTCAAGCCTTCTAATTTCAATATTACTTTGACACAATAATTTATCATCACCAGATATTGTCACCTTCTCACAAGAACAGGACAGGCGCTCCTCTGCTTCAAGCTCAGTCAATGATCTCTGACCCCATGTTTTGACAGCTAATTGCACAGCCTCCTCGGCTAACTTAGCATTTTTATCTGATAGTTTGCATGGAAACAACTTCTCGGTCACCTAAAAAAGGATACATGCAGAGTTCTAAAATAAAATTAAAAATTCTTAACCACAACATTATTAACTGAGCTAACAGCACTTATGACAAGAGAAAACCCATAATTTACACCTTCCATGTCTTTGTGGGAGGAGGTTTCTTTACTGATACGAAGGTTCCATCAGCTGGCTTAACAACTCTGCAACAAAATATGGTTTCAGAATGCAACAACCTTCCAAGATCTGCTAATTTTAATAACTTGATAGTTAAAATGACTTATATTGGACTGGATGCTTGGAGCAACAAGTTTATTATAATCAAAATTTCAAGGTGGCAGCTTGGGGAATATAAACTATAATAATCTTATACTTTAGAGCAGTACAGCCATATGGAACAACTGAACGAAGAAGTCTCTAGTTACAAAATTACCTTGGCATCAGCATCTCACGAAGTTTTAGTCTTGCAATAAATTCAGCATTGCCACCAAGAATTATATCTGTCCCACGACCAGCCATATTGGTAGCAATCGTCACAGCCCCAACACGACCACTCTGTGCTACAATTTCTGCTTCTCTCTCAACATTTTCTGGTTTTGCATTGAGCACCTTCAAACAATACATATTTCATTAAATTCATCCCCAAAAAAATTGTAAGTTGCAGGGTTAAGCTTTCCTCAGGTCATTAAAACTTAAGAGTCAACTGATACACATCCTCCTTCCAAGCCTATTTTGAATTATTCTACGAATTTTCCATGCTAGCAAGGGAAGGAGGATTATGTTCAGAATACCCAGGGAAGCAATTTCACTTATATACAGAATATTTACATAATTAGCAATCTAGCAGTTATTTTCTGTGTTACAAAAAACCTACGGACACTGCTATTAAAAATGAATTGTTGAGATCCTTGCCTCTTAATTCTGTAATAGCTTCTTTCATTCCCTACTGCTATTTTTCTTCGAAATTCAAATCCCATCCTTATCATCAACACAAGGCTTACAATTCAATAGTGAAAACAGGTTTCATTTGGAAAATAACTTTTCTTCATGTTTACTCAAATTTCCCAAATAGACACAGGAGACCCTACCTCATGTGGAATTCCAGCTTCTTTCAATTGCTCAGACAAAGAATCACTCTGTTCAACACTGGTAGTGCCAACAAGCACAGGGCGACCAGTTTTGTGCATTCTAGAAATTTCCACTACAACTGAACGCCATTTCCCAGTAGTTGCCCTGAAAACTACATCAGACTCGTCCTGAGAAAGAAATCAACAACATCATCAGGAACTATAAAATCAAATAATTTAACGAAACATTTTTTAAAATGATACAGACATACAAAGATAAGCTGTAAAGCTTCCAAATATTAGATGTGGGTTGCTTTAAAGGGGAAATAATCCTCTCCTCCTCCCTTGTAAAAAAAGTATCTCTAACCTTACATTACCGAGTGTAAGCCATAGCAACTCCATAAATGAGATGCAAAAACAAACCTTTCTTATCATAGGCTTATTTGTTGGCACGATTGTAACTTTAAGCTTGTAAATGCTCTCAAATTCTGTGCTTTCAGTTGCAGCAGTACCAGTCATTCCACAAAGTTTAGGGAACTGTAAAAATAAGATCCACAAGCACATTAATATGGTAGCAATGGAATGCAGATTGTGAAATGATTATTTTTTTATTAATTCAGATAAATCAATTTCCAACCTGGAGAAAGAAATTCTGGTAACTAATTGAAGCCAGTGTTATGGTTTCATTTTGAATGGGCAGCCCTTCCTTTGCTTCAACTGCTTGGTGAAGTCCATCACTCCACCGTCGCCCCTACCAGTCAAGTAAACAAAAATTATTTGACGTTGAGAGACCAAAAGAGTTTTTCACTCTATCAAATTTTGGACACGTAGGATACTCCTTTATTTACTTAGTTCCTTTTATTTACAAGCAAGAACAAGTTTAAAAATCCACTAATATTCTCACCAATTGCTCAGTTGCATATTCAGACAAAGCAGCATGTAAGAAGAAGCACAATGCTGGAATTGCATTACACATAGTTTATCTTTCAAGGAAGGAGGTAGACTGTAGTTCAGGTGTAGGCTAATATAAATAGTTTCTGTTGAAGCTTCAAACCATCTCTGGTGATTTTTCATTTTAAGCTATTCTGACAGTATTAACAATGCCCGTTTACGATGACATGTTTGAACCATTCCATCAAAGATTTTCTGGTCATATGTTAATATTCAATAATTTGATTATAATGATTACCATTACAGGAAAATTGTCACTGCATAGGTAGTCGAGGGTGTATTAGACATAATATTCTTTTGTTGGTCAACCATAATCTGCAACAAATTCTAAATAAATGCATGATTAATAATCTTTAAAAGATAAATAAAAGCTGCCCAAGAGAAAATTATAGTTGCTCTGACTACTTTTTTTTTTCTTTAACCACACCAAGATAGAAAATAAATTATCAAGTATAACTGCTTAATATCATAAAAATGGTTAGGCTGCACAGAAAATCCTCAGATCCATAAATCTTATCCAAAGCCTACCCAACCAACCAAAGAAAAATACTATCTGAGCCAGAGTTTCGATGATACAACGAAGTACCTGCATAACTCGACCAGTAAACTCATCCACAATTAGGATCTCTTTTCCCCGAATTATGTAATTTACATCTCGAAGAAAAAGTTCTTTGGCTTTTATTGCATTTAGGACATATGAAGCCCACTGCTCACGGGGATCATATAAATCTTTGACATCCAAAATTTCTTCAGCATCTTCATAACCTTGTTCAGTGAGTAAAACCGTTTTTTGTTTCTCATCCACCTGTGAGAACAATTCAAGTAAAAGAAAAACAAGGTTAACAATATCCTCTTGCTGTATAAAAAAAGAAAGGATATACATTATTTTGCAAAAACAGAACAAATTATAGTCATGATTACGAATTTACTTAAATACTTGAATTAATTTGTTCACCCATCAAATTTTCATAGTGAAGTATTTTTAGGAAAATAAATTATATAACACGCTTTATGCCTTTATTAAAAGCTTGTCAGCATCACATCTTTGTACTCTATTTATATGTGAAATTATTGAAGAACCACACTACTACCAGTTTCTATGGTCACCAGGAAAGAGAAAATAAACTCAAGATCAAATTTGTTATTGACATCACATAAGCATTCCATTTTACATGATATTTACAATGCCTATTCCAAAAAGTCTTCTCCATCAATTCTTAAGGCCCTCTTTCATCACAGTACCTGCTTTATTTTCCTTCCAAAATAGCCATATATATTTGAAGTCAAAACCTCAAGCTGATCTACAAACCATGTAAATTATCATCTACTCTAAAGTCTACATCGCTCAAGATATCATCATAGAGAATCACTTCCTATTCCCATGTTCTCAGGAAGCAGAAACTTCAATCAGTAACAATGTGGTCTCATTTTACATTTTTTTTTTTTACTACACTCTATTGTATGAATTACAGTCTTGAAAATAGAGGTTCTGCAGGGATAAAAACTGCATCTGACAGAATTTTTGATCCTGAACTATCATATAAAAATCATCATGGTTTAAGAAAGAAATATAACCTAATTAACACGTTTGGTATGTAGCATTTACAAAACTAAAACAAACCAAGTCAAAGTTTTTTTACCAGACACATAAAACAAGGTGTGAACTGAGCAATGTAACAGGGAAAAAAATGGAGCATAGCGGTAAGCCAATAACTGACATGATAAACCTTTATTCGATGTTAACCATGGATACAATGAATTGCCAGATGTAAGCATGATTTAGCAGTCTTACAGTGTAATGTATATCCCGTTCAAATGCTGCTGCTATTTTTGCAGCCTTGTAATACCGATCACTCGGTTTTTCTGCAGGTCCTGATATAATGAGAGGGGTTCTAGCTTCATCAATAAGAATAGAATCAACCTCATCAATGATACAATAATTAAAGCCCCTTACGACAAGCTCCTCAACATTCTGCAGATTTCACAATTTACAATTCAGGGTGGCATTGAATAGGTACAAATGAACTCTTACAAAGTACATACTAAATATAAGCAATAAGTAAAGAATCACTTTCCGTGGCGAGATTGTCTCTTAAATAATCAAAACCAAGTTCGCTGTTGGTCACATATGTAATATCACATAAATAATTTTCCTTTCTTTGCTCGCTGGTCATATTCTCTGCCCAACAAAAAACATTGCTATGTCATACTGCAAAAGAAATTTAGGCTCATAATGTGATCTATAATGAAACTCAATTATCAAGGAAAGAAAAAGGAAAACAAAAAAACTGAAAAGTACCCAGGAGAAAAAACAAAGGGCAAGTTCCATCAAGGATAAATGGATTATTAACAAGATATGAATAAAGAACCAGGCAACACTCAAACGCTAATGATAAAGGAGGCAATCTTTAAAATATTCAACCTCCAACTGACTGAAAACAATAAATTAGTTATAAAAGGTTATGAAATGTGAGAGAAAAAGGGGAAATGAAGAATGAGACATACGTTGGATGAGGCCAACCTTCAATCCAAGAAAGCGGGGAACTTGGCCAACCCACTCACAATCCCGACGGGCCAGATAATCATTGACAGTAACAACATGAACACCATTCCCACTTAATGCATTTAAATAAGCTGGCAAAATGGCAACCAAGGTCTTCCCTTCTCCAGTTCTCATTTCAGCTATTTCTCCCTTATGAAGAACAATGCCACCTACACATGACCAGAATTAAGAAAAACCACAAAAATTTCCTTTCAAGGACATAATAAAAAAAGAAAAAAAAAACATATTTGATCTGTACCATGACCTAAAACTTGATCTATAATATGCAGTAAAGGTAAATTTACTAAAAGAGATGATAGATATGCCTCTCTCCCCCTTCTCTCAGAGATAAATGAATAAATTTAAATAGAAGAGCAATTTTAAGTGTTTAGGTCCGCTTTTGTAGTGACTACTTCCATGTGTTTAAACTTTAAATAGAGTGAAGCTCGGTAAAGCACATTGATTAGTCCAACTCGATAAATGCCTAAGACAGGAACAATGTGGCCAAGTGCAGGTTCAAATGAGAGAAAGAGAAAGAAACTCATGAAAGAGGTTCAAAAGTAGGTCTAAATATTATTGACCAATGCAGATTAACTGAATATAAACAACATAATACAGAAAAGGGCAGTATTAGCATAAAACAGTTTTCCATTTATAGAAATTTTATGTCGCACAACCTTGAGGATTTATAGTAGTAAATGCAGTCAATATCAGCTCTTGCCAAATTTTGCCGAAACACAAATTTTATAGGAGCAAGACAGAAACAAGTACTTGCTTGCAATTTTTCTTATCTAATTTGGCACTAATTATTGTGTTACAGTGGTTTTTTCTTATTTTAAGGTTATTCAATAATGTTCCACACTAATTTGGAGTATTTTATCATGTTAACTTAATTTAAATTTTTATACTAGCACTCTTTTTAGGTTGACTTTCGTTTTTATTGTTGAAAAATATTTTTATGAGCTGCTTTCTTTGCAGCCGTAGAGTTCCTTTAGTCATCCTCGATTTGTGTTTCTACAAGTTAATTCTCAAGTATTTTTAAGCTCCTTATTGCGTTGAGAGTGAAAACTCAAGAAGCCTTCAACTTCTCACATGATTTTGCGTCAGGAGTTTGGATGAACGTGAGCCTATGAGTTGCCATGAAGTGTATATTCACAACAAAACCACACTAGAAAGATGTATTACCTATCAGTTGGACGTCAAAGGGACGAAGGCCTAGAACTCTCTTTGAAGCCTCTCTTACCACAGCAAATGCCTCCTGCAAAAGTCTTATTTCTTGGTTACACATTCAGAAACAAACATCATCTGTATTTAGGTTAAATAACTAGCGAGAATCTAATAACTACTACAAGCAATATTTTGGTTCAGGATTGATTTATTCCGTTCTATAGGTCTACCGTTTCCAGGAATTGGTCAAAAGCAGAGAAAACAAGTTTAACAAATTTTATGCCATATACTGCATCATTTTCCCAAGGCGAAATGAAACAAATCCGATTTCCAACTGAACTATGTCAATTCTTTCGTTTTTGTTTCTATTTTTTTTTTTCTTAAAGAAAATCGTCTGCCATCCTATTCCTAGAGTAGCAGAGAAGCGAGTATGATTGTCATATTCATCAACAGAAACAGTAAAGAAACGTTTGAGAGGAAGATCATGATTCTACACTCACAGGTAGAAGAGAATCTAAAGGTTGGCCCTGTTGTGCTCGTTCTCTCAACACGGAAGTCTTCTCTCTCAGTTCCGAATCCGATAATGCCGACATCGTCGCTTCCAATCCATTGATTTCGTTAACAGTTGCAGCATACTGTTGCCTAGTAGACTCGCCAGTATCTGTGCCTTTAAAAATTCCGCCTAGTAAACCTCCTAGCGAAGCTACCGCACGCATAGGCCGCTTTCTATTGTTATTGCTTCCCTTGGTTGATGATGCGTTTGATCTGGAAACAAACATTTGAAGGTGCTCTACACCAAGAAAAGAGGAATCTGCTAGGGTTTTCTGGTGAAAGCATTTCTGTGTACTCGAGGTTTTGGAAGCGCAAGGTATGGTAAGATAATGCTTCGCCAAAGGCGAATTACAGAGTGATGCTGCCATGCGTAGCACAAATTAAATAGTGCTAAGTTGAATGTTAGATTTCTGAAAATGAATCTCGAGGAATTATCGTGAACTTCTCTCTATTCGGAAGCTCCTTAGTATGTTATTTTGTGAGTTCATGCTCCGATGGTGAGTAACACTAACTGAAAAGAGCCGGTGATTGTTCTACACTTCTACATGGTCATGGATATAAGTTAGCATCTAAGACAGGATAAGATAGGGTGTAACTCTTCTGCATGCAAGTCTATATCCGAAACATGCACTTGCGCTACGAACCCATCCACTTTCGACATGGAAATGGATCCTCTAGAGTTTATTTCTCTAGAGTTCTTGTGGAGTATGAGAGAGAAAAAAAGAAAAAAAGAAGAGACAGAAAAAGAAAAATATTATTTTACATATTTTTATTTTATGAATTTTATATTTTCTCTCTCTTCTACTTCCTTACTCTCTCTAACTTCATAAGAACTCTAGAGAAAGGAACTCTAGAGGATCCAATCTCATAGATACTTTATTGTGAGGGTATTGTTTTGACTTTTGACATATATTTGTATTGGATATTCGTACGACATCCATATGACACATATTCAAAAGTTTCAGAATATAAAATTAGTTTTTTTTTATAATTTTAACATGATAAATAATAAAAAATAATAACACATATGACATATATTATAAACATATATGGTAATTTTAGAAGTTTTAATCAAAAATCAAAATATATAGATTTTTAATTATTTATATATATAAATATATATCATGTCGTGTAATGTTAAAAGTTTAACGTGTTGATATGTCCGTGTCCATATGAATATTCATGCGCCGCATCAATCCAAGAAAGATCCACTCATAAATCATTCATGATTTATCAAACCCTAACCAAAGAGTAAAAAATATTTAAATTTATAATTTGATAAAGATTATCGAATTGATAACTTATTTTTCAAAAATTAAAATATTGATAATTTTTAGAAAAAACTAAATTATATTTTTTTTTTAAACTAATAAATATATAGTTTAATGTTTTAAAAAAATTAAATTGGATTTTCATTTTTAAGAACTGAATTGCTAACTCAATAATTTTTTAAAGACTAAATTGTTTTTTTATAGGATTAAAGACTGAATTGTTAATTGGCTTAAGTGCAATTTGGTCCCATAATTATGACAAAGGTTTCATTTTGGTCCCATAACTTTTTTTGTTGCAATTTTGGTCCCATAACTATGACAAAGGTTTCATTTTAGTCCCATAACTTTTTTTGTTGCAATTTTGGTCTCATAACTTCTCAAAAGGTTCCACCGTTAGTCCCTTGGTGAATTTCATCCATATTTAGCCGTTAAGTATGACGTGACATAGTAACTAGGATCATGATGTGGCAAAATAAAATGAAGTGGACAGAAATAGGAACTATATGCAACATATTAAAACTTATCTATACCCAACAACCATATATACAAAGAGTGGTACTGACAGGGACCAATCTGGTGGGGAAAAAGAGACTTCAAGCAGAAGGCACCGACGAAGTCGATGGGATCCTCAGCCATAGTCGAACGGCCAAAACGACGGCGACGGCAAATCGGGAAGCGGAACGAGGAAGAGGAAGTCTTGTTGGGCTGACGAGGAAGAGGATGTACCACTCTTTGTATATATTGTGGTTGGGTATAGATAAGTTTTAATATGTTGCATATAGATCATATTTCAGTCCATTTCATCTTATTTTGCCACATCATGATCCTAGTCACTATGCCACGTCATACTTAACGGCTAAATATGGATGGAATTCACCAAGGGACTAACGGTGGAACCTTTGTCATAGTTATGGGACCAAAATTGCAACACAAAAAGTTATGGGACAAAATGAAACCTTTGTCATAGTTATGGGACCAAAATTGCAACAAAAAAAGTTATGAGACCAAAATGAAACTTTTGTCATAGTTATGGGACCANGGGACCAAAAGTGCACTTAAGCCTATATATATATACTAGGGGCTTTGCGTGTCCTAACGGGCACGCAAATATGTATATAAAATAAATAAGGGACTAAATTGTTAACTTAGTAAAGAAAGAGAGACCAAATAGTTAATTTTCTCTTATTTTTAATTTCATAGACTATAGTTTTNAATTGCAACAAAAAAAGTTATGGAACCAAAATGAAACCTTTGTCATAATTATTGGACCAAAATTGCACTTAAGCCTTGTTAATTTATTATAAAAATATGGATTTATTTAACATATGCCCTTAGGCACATTTTAAGATTTCTTCTCATTGGTTAGTAGAGCATCTCATATCTCGAAATCTATGAAAATTCATTTAAAAGATAATTTTTAATGTTTGAAAATTTACTTAACCAATCAAAAGGACCCTAAAAATATTTATCAACCCAACTTATACAAAGGCAGTTCGTTACAAAATTACTGATGAGTTGAGGAAAAACTAATTCAATATCTAATCCATATTTTTTTAAATAAGGAATGAAAAAATTTAAAATTTAAAATTTAAAAGGGTCTCCAACTATTTTTAACAGAAAAACTAGCCTCTTTCCTTAGAATCCACTTAACATTTTTATATATTTAACGACTCTGCTTAGTACTTGCTAGACACTTTCTTTACCAAATAGCCAAGGTGAGTCTCCCAAGTTCCAACTTTCTAAATCATGACAAATGTATTACCAAAGAAATATGATTACATTTATATTTTATACTATATTTCACAATTTGGTTTTCAGTTGTCACGAGAAGAATGCTATTTTTCATATTTTTCTTTTCTCAACTTAAAATGAGATTAAAAATGGAATATTCAGTCCATTTTCCAAATAGTTTTAAACAATATCTTAAATCAGTCTAGAATATAATTCACTGGTAAATTCTCACTACTATAACACAACAACTGCTTCGGTAACGTTGACTTTAAAAAACAAAAATTTCACATGCAAAAAGTAACTATCATTTTCGCGTGCCTCACAAATCCAGAACAGGTACCAACTACCAGGAGCCAGTAATCTAGTAACTTCTGCCCCAGTATGTCCATTTTTTAGCGGGCTTTCCTGATGCAAAGCACTTAGTACCTAACAGAAAATAACCAAAAACATGTTTTCATAAGCAATATTAACAGCAATTGATCGCAAATTATGCAAGCAAGTGCTTAATTGTAAAATATAGTTACACAACGAGTGCCAGTTAGCTAAACCATTCTTTTTGGCTCCAAAAAAGTACAGAAGCACAAACTTGTCTACAATATGTATTGACAACTTCATTGTCAATTCAAAAAACATACACAAACAAGAGGAGACAAACATTACCACGCCACGTACAGGGAGCTCAGCTACAATTACAAATCTAGTATTCATTGCTCAATATCTTACAATTGCAACAATATTACACTATTTGCATTAAGGAGCCACTACGAGATTAAAATAGATGTGATTTGGTGAAGTTTAACAAGGTTTTAACAATCGGATTGGTCATTGAATTGATCGATATACTAGTTCAAAGTTCAATAATTCAATCGAAGTCAGGCCTATGATAATTAGATATTAAATTGTTAGTCTTTGAACAACTCTTCATTTTTTTAGTGATTTCAATTTCTAATGGTATTAATGTTTTTAAAATTAAGATTATCAGCAATTATATGTTTGATATTCCAAAATACTTCAAAATTTGGATTTAAAGCACTTAATTTAATATTTTGTACCAAAAAAATCATAAAACAACATCATTTTTAGCCAGGAGCTTAAAAAAAAGAATCTTGAACCAGTTCAATCACCCAACACAACTGGTTTTCTGATCCTTTCCTGGTTTTTTTATCGGGGTGGTTTTTTGGGTGGTTTTTTTGGTTCTTTTGAATCGGACAAGGAAGCAATTCCCAGTTGAACCGACAGGTCTAGTCCAATTTTGAGAACTATTTAAGTTTTGTGACAAAATAAATAACTTCAAAATTCATGGAAAATGGCCTGCCAATTTGATAAACTTCAAAGAAAAAAATGACAAAATACAAATAAAAACATGACCGAAACATCAATATCATGTACAAGTAGGACAAGAATGCTTCTGAATAAGCATGAGAAATCAAATGAAATAAACTGGCTAGTCAAGTGTCCATACCTAAGGCTAACTTCATATAATATAACCCAATAAACATTGTACAATAAGCCAAACTTCTCTTAATATCCTTTTGAGCTAGAACTAGAGTAATTCCTAATACTACTGTTATCAAATAGCAATTCAAATTGTGAATCAAAGGTAATTTTCTCATTATAAATTGTATTGATTAGGAAGGTTCACAAACACAATAAAAAATAATTTGAGATTGTTCATATAAATGACTTGTATATCTAGATATTGAACAGACATTAAAGATTAGGTAGATCTGTCCTGTCCGTGCACTTGGTATATGAAGAGCGATGAAGGCATTAACAGCAATATAAATTCGAACACACAAAAAATTAAATGAATAAATTTCATCATTTGAATTCAACATTAATAACAAACAGACAAGAGTGAAAGGAATGTTACCTTCTGGGAGTTCAGGTTGATCAAATGGACTACAAAGGGTCTTAGCTGCTCCCATCTCACCCTTTGTCCTTGCTTTCACATCTACTTCGACCGGCTGATGCATTACAGATGAAAACGGTTATCAAGGAAAACAAAAAACCTAATACAAGTATAAAATGGCCAGAAATAACACCTTTACATGCTATTATGACATAGAAAGTTCAATACTAAACAACAGTGGCTAACTGATAGCTAATAGCAGAAAGCCACAGCAACAAGATAAAAGCTTGATTCACATACATGTACAGATAAGAGGGGAAGTATTTTCAAATTCAAAACGAGTCAACCTCTTATGTACACACGTGCGCGCGCGCGCACACACACACACATATATATCAAACAACCCATAGCATAAGAGTTTTAAGTAACATTACTTCCAAAAACAATGCTTATTTCTGCAGTCTCACAGTACGATCAAAGACAATAAATTTCCTTTCCTACTAAGGTTGGCCAAGATTATATAAAAAAGCGTAAACTACACAAATAATTCCAACATAATGCAAATCTCAGAAACCTTCATCAAGAAGACATCTGGAACTAAAATTTATAACTAACTACACACAGTCCATACCTCTTCGTCACACCAGGGAGCTAAGATCATTTTCCGTTGGTTCAATGCTTCAACAAATTCATCCCAAGTATGTACAACCTGAATGCAAGCATCTCGCTTCTGTTTTGCAACATCAAAAAGGTTCTGTTGAATATCATTCAGCAATCCTTTGACTTTCTCAACCAAATCATCCCTAGGTAAGTCTGTTTTTGCACCATTATCACGTCGAACAGCTCTCACCTGTACAATATTGGAAGATATGTAATTGCTGTACATTGACAAACTAACAGCTTAGAAGAAAGAAGACACATCCAAGAGTCTGTGTAACAGTAGGAAAAGATTGATGACCTGGTTATTAGCCAAGTCCTTTGGTCCAATTTCAATCCTTAGAGGAACACCTTTCATTTCCCAGTGTGAATATTTCCAACCAGGAGAATAGTTATCTCTTAAGTCTGACTCAGCACGAATACCTGCTTCACACAAAGTATTCACAGTTGCAGAACAGGCATCAAAAATACCTTGAGTATCAGCATCTTTATAAGGCACAGGAATTACAACGACTTGGACTGATGCTACTTTAGGTGGCAGCACCAACCCTTTGTCATCCCCGTGAACCATCACCATCACCCCAATCTGTATACAAAGACAAGAAAAATAAACACCTACTAATGTACAGGAATTTTCCAATGCAATTATGTTCTAGAAATCAGAACTTACGGTTCGAGTACTATAGGCCCATGAGTTCTGCCAGACCATTGCTTTCTCTCCTTTCTCATTTTCAAAGTTTATCTCAAACATTTTAGCAAAATTTTGGCCAAGACAATGAGAAGTAGCACCTTGTATTCCACGACCGGTGTTTGGAATAAATGCCTAGAATATAGTACATTACAAATTAACAAACAAAATTTTCACAATTAAGCAACAGATCAATCCTCATGCAAACATGTGAGGTTCATACCTCAACACTGGTAGTGTAAAGTCCACCAGCAAACTTCTCCAGCTCACTTTTTTTACCCTTTATAACAGGAACTGCCAAATATTCTTCATATATGCGCCTATACAATTCCAGTACCTCAAGCACCTAAGACAAATATGTTCAAAAAGTAGTGGTTATGTAATAAAAAAAACATGTATTACGGTACATGAGCAGTGGGGCAGCACCACTGAGAAAAATTAGCGAAAAAGAAAATTCTAATAAGTGAGAATGAAGTGGGTTGAAATCCTAATTTCCAAAAACTTGGTTGCATAATTCATTACATGTAATTAGTTAAACTAAAATTAGCCCTTATCCCAATTACTTGAAGTCAACCAAATTGAGTTCATATCTAAAACTGATTCAAATCATATCAATCTTATAAGTACACTGCCATCTAACCATTTGATATTGAATTTAAGACCATTGATGTAATAAAAGCACCATACCTCCGCATCTGCCTCTTCCTTTGTTGCAAAAGCAGTATGCCCTTCCTGCCAAAGAAACTCACGGCTCCTGTAATTAAAATATGTATTAAGACCAATAATAGACAACAAACAATCATCTATGACTCGGAATCACTATAAACTAATGTGCATGATAGGATTTGTTACTGAAGGTAAATTAAAGCAATGATGCTTAATATATCCATTTCTTTATTTCTTTCAAAGTTTAATATTCAAAAACATCAACAATTACGTTTTGCAAAAGGGTTTCATGATGACCAATTAACTATCAATGAAACTTCAACTAAAATGAAAATATTCATGATTAGAAAGCATTTAAAAAAAAACCTAAAAGGCTCAAAATTCCAAGCGTGGATATCAGTGTTTAAAATAAATCACTACTTTCTAAGCATCTTAATTTTGTCATTTAAGTTTTGAAGTAGCCAACACATCAAGATGCAACATGGAAAAAAGGAAAAACTACCAGAAAAAAGGGAGTTATGTAACACCTGATGAATGGTGTAGGATTACTAAACTCCCATCTAACAACGTTGCACCACTGATTAAGTTTCAAGGGCAAATCACGATGCCCCCTTATCCACTTAGAGTAGTATGGATACATGACAGTCTCACTAGTCGGGCGAATAGCAATAGGAATTTCTAAATCACTTTCTCCAGACTTCGTCACCCAAGCAACCTGGCAAAAGCCAAAGAGAATACTAGTATAATAGTAAGTTTCTGAAATGAACATGTACTTCCAGAAAGCAGTCAAAATTCAGCATATATGAGACATATATGTTACTAAACAACCAAAAACCAATGACTAAACAAGCATCTTTCACAAGTAGACCAATATAGAAGATATTAAGGCAGATTCTTTCCAATATGTAAATTAAGGTTACCTAATTTTAAACCAAGTAAAAATAACTTAAACACAATCTTAATAAATAAAAATCCACCTCTGGAGCAAAGCCCTCAACATGATCCTTCTCCTTTTGCAAAACGCCGGGAGACACAAATAAAGGGAAGTAGCAGTTCTTGACTTTCATTTTCTTTATCTCTGGATCAAAGAACGCCTGCAAATTGATTTTGAAAGTTGAAACAGTAGAATACAAGAAACCTAAACTTCGGAAAGCTAAGAAGAAATATGTCTAGAAGAAATCAATTTCCATGTTTGAGGAACTGGAGCTTCCTCTAAACTACACCTGGTAAAAGTTGAAAGGACTCAGATATGTACTCCTCACATACTACATCTTATTGAAGGAAGTTTCGGTAAATTATACACCAGTGCATTTACCATTTTATCTAGAACAATCTTTAGATTATATGTTTAACCAATATTAGATTCAGCAAAGGACATGAAATGAATTTAAAAACTCACTTGCATGACCTCCCAGATTGACATTGCCCACGGCCTTAGAATATAGCAACCAGAGATATCATAGTACTCAATCATATCCCCATTGACAACTACCTGTCACATCACATCAAACGGAAGTTAAACCGGAAACTGCTGACAAAAATCAAATCATCAGATTTATCCAAAAGACGAAGTCAAACAGCATAACACCAAACTCTCACAATATACTACTACTGAAATTGTAACTATTCGCAAAGCTAACACATTGAAACAAAGATCCCATCAGATCAGGATGAGCACGTTAGCCTAAAAAACATAATTGGTGAAATTTTGAAACAAGTACCTCAGAGTACCACTCCCCAAAGTTCTCTGCCTTACGATTTGAAAGCCCTAAACCCGTCTCTTTCTTCACCTCCTTCTTCTTCCCACCTGTGTAGCCAATTATAGGAAACATGTACCACTCGCAATTGGAGACTAAGATGAGGAAAGAAAAAGAACGACAGGAAGAAACACTAACCGGATTGTTTTGCAGTGGGCTTGTTGGTAGGCTTGTTAGTAGGCTTGTTAGCTTCACCTCCGGCCATCCTGAATCTCCACCTAAAAGACCGAACAAATGTAGATCAAATCAACCATAAACAATACTGTTCAGTAAGAGCATCTGAATAAAATGCAAACAAAAACTCAGATACCTGTTGCAAATACGCCGGAGGGGAAGCAGATGGCTGTCAATGAAACGAGCGTATACGATGGCAATTGTGGCGTCAGTTCCACGACCACTAAGCTAATTGGCTTTGGAATTCGGCGGCTAGGTTTTGAGAATCGAAGTGATACTCCTTTTTTGGAACAATAAGTGATAAGTGATACTTTAATTAATTTAGGCCAAAATGCGAATTTGATCCTATAACTTTTCTCCAGGTCCCAAATAAGTCCTATATATTTTTTTGTCTTGAATTTGGTCATGTATCTTTGCTCCAGGTCCCAAATCAATCCTATATCTATTTTTGTCCCAGTTTTGGTCCCATATGTTTTGAAAACATCCCATCGTTAGTCCTCTGTCGATTTTAAATTACACTTTAGTCTTGATTACTTCAAGTCCCTTTCACTTTAGTCCCTGATTATCAAAATGAAAGTGAAAGAGCATCCTAAAGATTCTCAAACCTAATATTTTGGTCGCTAATCCATGAATTTTTCATAAAATGGAATATAAATGCAAAAACAACACAAATTAAAGCAATTAACAGAGGGACCAAAACTAAAAATGAAAAAATTTAAAAACCACCGAAAAATGTACGGCAAAAAACTCATTCAAAAACCCCAATCCTCACTGAAATCTCACTTAAATAATTGGAGTCAAATACTTTAAGAAAAAAAATTTTAAAATCCAAACTTTCTTCTATCACCTCCCTCCTCAAAAGTTTAGATTTTCGAAAAAAGAAATTTAAAACATTTGAAGATGATTATTTGAGTAAGATTTTAGTGAGGATTGAAGTTTTTGGATGAGTTCTTGAGTTTCTCAGCGATTTCTGTACGTTTTCCGGTGAGTTTGAGCCGTTTTCTAGGAGGTTTTAAATTTTCTGCGTTTTTCAGTTTTAGTCTCTCTGTCATTTGCTTTAATTTGTGTTGTTTTTGCATTTCTATTCCATTTCATGAAGAATTCATGGATTATGGACAAAGATGTAAGATTTGATAATTTTCAGGGATGCTCTTTTACTTTCATTTTGATAGTCATGAACTAAAGTGAAAGGAACTTGAAGTTTTTAAGACTAAACTGTAATTTAAAATGGACGAAGGACTAATGGTGGGAGGTTTTCAAAACATATGGGACCAAAACTGAGACAAGAAAAGATATAGGACTAATTTGGGACCTGGAGCAAAGATACAAGACCAAATTCGAGACAAAAAAAGTTATAGGACTGATATGGGACCTAGAGCAAAGTTATAGGACTAAATTCGCACTTTGGCCTTTAATTTATTTTTTATTTTAATTTTAATTTAATAGTGACACCCTGTTGCTTGTTAACGCTTCAGTTACTCTGTCCGATCTCTGACTTGACGTGCCTTCTCGTCTTCTAAGTCAAACATTATTATTTCGCAACGCCAGAAATGATAAAAAANATTTATAAAAAAATAAATATCATTATTTAAAAAAAAGGTTAAAGGTTCATTTTGGTCCTAAATGTATGCCCTAATGTTCATTTTGGTCCATTATGTTTCAAAATTTTCATGGTCCTAAATGTTTGTAAAATGTTTCATTTTAGTCTCAAATTATTGAATTTGGTCATATTTCTCTTTTCTCTCGTTTCTAGTTCAAAGGACTTGTTAAGTGGAACTCGTGGCTCTGAATTCGTCACATTCGAATTTGAAACAAGAGATATATGATCAATTTTACTTGTTTGACCATGAAACAAATAGTCTACTTTTAAGACTGATTTGACCTCGTTTGCTGACAATCCCAACTGAATAGAGAAAATACTCTTTAAGAACAATATGTAGCTCTAAACGCATCATGTTTGAACTTGAAAAGAGTCATATTCAATAGTTTGGACCAATATGTAGCTCTAAACATTTTGCCAACATTTAAGACCAATTTGAACATTTTGAAACATAGTGGACCAAAATGAACATTAGGACATACATTTAGGACCAAAATGAACCTTTAACTAAAAAAAATAATGAATTGGTCCTGTAAATTAAGGGTCATGTAATATCTTTTTTTCTATAAGCATCAAACCATAGATTATTACATGCTTATAGCAAAGTTACACCCTGTTGCTTGTAAATTAATACATAAAATTTTTTATCATCATTAAGGGTCATGCAATATCTTTTTTTCTATAAGCATCAAACCGTAGATTATATTTTAGACAAGCCAACAAATCAGAGAATTCAAAACTAATAAAATAGAAGAATAAATTGTAGACATTATTAAACTAAAGAGACAACATGCGGTATAAGTTATAACTAATCGATGTGGAAGATATCAAAAGGATGTACATCATTATCGATCTTAATGATCTCAACAAAACATTTACTATTATTAATGTTTACCATAAGAGAAATCACCTTCACCTAAGTAAATACCACAAATTCTGCCATATATTTATTTAATAGTAGATCGAGAAGAGATCAGAAAAGATTAAAAAAAAACGCACCAAATAAGGAGATTGAACCATATTTAAAAAGAAACCACAACCAAACAAGGGACATTGTGAAACCACCACCAAACAGGAGATTTGAGTTTATTTGATTGAAGGGAATGAAGGAAACAACGAAAAGTAAAGAAAATTACCATGAAGGAGTTGCAAATACGCTGCAACTTCTTGCAAATACGCTGCAACTTCCCCAGTAAACAAGATCAAAAGGAAGAAGAAGCAGCAGTAGAGTGGAGAGAAGGGAGAGAAGGCGTAATCTTAGGATAACAAAAGAATAATTTACTCGTTTATTCAAGGTCCCCGCGTCTCAAACACTTGCAAATCATCTACAATCTACAATATCTAAGTAATTTAAATATTTAATAGAACCATCAGCAATCAATAACGCTATAAAAGAAATAAATATAAATTAACAGAAATCCTTTATTGCTCGGTAATAAAAATTGATGTCATGTAAATTACGAGAAAAGGAAAAAAAATCTCTAATGGTCATTCAAAAAACTTTGGTCACAATTGTATAGATGTTTCTCGGAGAACAAAATCATCGGGAGGAGGCACAAGGCAAGCGTTCAGGTGACATGAAATTTGCAGCATCAACATTGCATTTCATAAATCATCTAAACAAAGCTTCTTCTCTTCACCAGCAAAAGAAAGAATAGAAATCAAATACCCTGCTGATCGGAAGATTCATCTCCCAAAACCCTTTGGATGTAAGGGGGTATATATGTTAGCTAAGTTCTGGAGGTACCACTTTCAAACCTTTCATCCACTCACAGCAACTAGGATCATCAAAGTGAATAAAACTGCTTTTCAGCTTTGTACGCTGCTCTGATGTCAATGACCTAAGTTGTGGGAATCTTGCCTCCTGAAGGGGTTAAATTATTCCACATGTAAGCATATAAGGTAAGAGCAACTTTGACAACTTGTTTTAATTTAAATCAGTCCTCAATACATAAGATATACACTGAACTTGCCAGCAGAGCAGTCTCAGGCATTTCAAAGCGAAGAACCTATGAGATGTTACTTACCTGCTCATAAGGAGGATCCTTGTGCGCAGGTATGAGACGAGAAACAAAATATCGGGCCTGTGAGCTACCCTCCTGAATTCAATATAAAATATATATTACAATTTAACTTCTAAGCAGGAGTTGGAAGAGGGAGATATGCAGAGGAAAACATGTGAACTGAGAAGAAAACCAACCTTGAATGCAAGGATACGTGGAGCTGGAAAACGCAATTCTGTAAGCTCCTCAGCCAAAGTCCGGCAAGCAGCTAAAGCAGCAGCACTTCTTCCTTCATCAGCAGCAAGTTCAGCACCCTAAAATCCACCAATTAAAAAATTAATTTCAAGATAATTAGAGATGATTAGCTCACAAAAAAAAAAGAAAAAAGAATCCAAGATGATTAAAAATAAAAACAAAAACCAAAAAAAAGAACGAAATCCATATTTCAAGTTAGCAGTTAGCTCTCATCAATCATGGTTGGATATTTTTCTTGTATTAAGTACTGTCATACAGCCTAAAGGAATCAACAGGACAGTGTATTACAACAACACCTTACCATGGGGAAAAGAGGGAGGAAGTACTGACCCTGCAATCTAATACCCTCTTATCTTATGGTAAAAAAAACAAGGACAACTCAAACCTTCCCTTATACCATGGGACCAATGTCTGCTTGGGACAAAAATCACTCAATCGGATCCAAATATAGTTTCTGGGATCCATGTTTCATGATAAAAGGATCATTAAACGTCAAGTTCATTAACATTAAAAATTCTTATTCTAGAATTTGATACAAGTTAAAGGAAGCTAATTTCAAAATGCCACATGGGGCTTCAGGGAAACCAATGTGAGAAGGTCATTTGCAAGCATAACTTACAAAAGACAGGAGAGAAAGTGGAGCAACTAAGATTGAATAAGGTTAGCAGTGTAGCAATCCCAGCAAAAAACAAAAACTGGAGAACATAAAAAATAAAAGGATAAAATAAACTATAAGCAATGTTTCTGCAATACCAAAGTTCCATGTTAAAACAGAAAGAGGATACTAGGTGGCATACCAACCAAATGAAGACATCAGTGCCATGGTCAAGAACAACAGCAGAATCAGACTGCATAGCAAGATCGTAAGCCGGTAGCTCTTCAAATGTTCCCCCCTCCCTGTGCATTAAACAACGAGGAGCAACCATTCGGAGTGACAGATCAAAGGATGCATTGAGAAACAGCTCCCGCAGCACAGACCGCTCATCTTCATGACCAATAATGCTTCCCAACAGTGGTCCTCTTTTAAGATGGAAAAGGATCTCAGGTAGGAGAGATAACTCCTTGGGGAATCGGTAAAATTTTGACTTGGGTAATTGGGAGCCAAATTTCATAGCAATATCATTGATTCTTTCATCTACAGTCGCTCGCATGTCAACTGCGTCTACACTGTTTTTGGCCCGTAACAGAGTCCTCTTTGCGATGAGGACAGCTGCCACTTCATCTTGAACACTCTCAAGATAAGCTGAAATACTATCCACAGTTGGCAGTCTAACAGTAATTACCCTTGAAACATCAGCCTGATACACATTTGAATACTGAATTGCAAACTGGAAAAATACACTATCACTTTTGATATCTCCTTTTGTTTCCATCGAGAGAGAAAAGCCTTGAGTTTCTTCAACACTAAGCATTTGAATATAAAGAGCAGTGTCATTTTTAAAGGATTCATGGGTATCAACATGTGCCTCATCACCAGGACCCACAACTTGAGTTATGAGAATATCACCTGACGTGCGTAATTCCAACAAACCATGAGAACCTGCAGCCCTGGCAGATGCCCTTTGCAAATTAACACCAAAAGCTTCCCCAAAATCATCATGGAGAACCAAAACACCACCAGATGCTTTTGCAAGAGGCTGCAAAATGGGAACTCTGACAGGGCATGTTCCAGCACATAAAATGTCCACCACGGTGTTGTGACGATGGGCCTCGCGGCCTAGATTCTCCATCCATTTCAATGCTGTCTTTTCCATATGAGGATAATTAGGATGACTAAAAGAGTGAGGAACAGATCCAGGGCCATAAGTGTTGGGTCCTCCAGCACAGACAATAATTCTACTATTGCCCCCTGACCTTTTAACCACCCCTCGGGACAGTTCTGCAGAAGGTCCCTGAATGATACCAAGAGCAACCTCAACAGCAGTACCGAGACACCGATCTCGGGAAGCTTCAGGCGTGTTCAACTTGTATGGCCTCAATGATGAAAATATGGCATGTGCTACAGGAAGTGAAGCATGCATTGGTGACAAGTATATACCAGTGCCATAAATTAATGCTTTTAAGGATTCTTGAGTTGGCGATTTGTCCCCAGGAAGCACATCAGCAGATGCCACTGACTCCTCTGAGAAGTCATAAACCGACACAGTACGGCCGTATAGTACAATGCCTATTCTTGTTGTAGGGGGAAGTGAATCAACAAAAGCATGTAGCGAGCTTTGTAGATGGTGTAGGTGAGGTTCATCTAAACATTCATCAATCACAAGAACAATTGGTGCAGACATTCTTGAATCCGAAACTGGAACAAAACCAGGTCTCTTATTCCCGGTTTGAACATAATCAACCATAGGTGATGATAGTTCTGGAAATCTGCGAAGGTCTTCCTTGCTGGGAGCAATGTACTCACCATCACTGCCATTTAGTTTCCGACATATCACACACTGCCACTGGCCTGATCCAAGCAATATGTTGCAATAGATGTTTGCATAAGCTCCACAGCTTTGGCAACGATGTGGGTCACGCTGTATTACTTGAGGGCCTCCTGAGACCTCCTTCCCAGGAGAGACAAGTGCCCCAAAACCCAAACTTGGAACATTAGCTAGTTTCTTCTGTTTCAGTACCTACTTAATAAATGGAAAGAAAAAGGTCAAACCAAAAAGTGTCTTTAAAACGTTGAACAAGAAGAATCTCCCATGAATAGTGACCAAATCATTCCGCATGGCAAACTAAATTGCAACAATGCACCAAATACAGGTGCTTACGAAACAGACAATTCTCAACACTAAAATCCACTATTCCACTCCATGATTAAAAGTTATAATATACAATAGTATACCTTATTAGCTGAGAAAAGGACAAATGAAGACTCCTCAACAGGAACTTGGTCTTCTAAATTAAAAGAAACTTGGTGCTGCAGCTCCGCAGATCCGTTTGAAAATTGAGGTGGTGATGATGTTGGCAAAGATGAGCCCGAAGATAAAGCAACTGGCTGAGGTGACGCAGGTGATGTGCGAAAAGGAACAGCGGCTGGACGAACAGGTGAAGTAAAAACAGGAGGTCCAGGAGGGGTGCTCAAATGAGGAACATGACTACCCGTTTTAATGCCATTGGCTGGTGATAAAACGTTTGGGGTTTTGATGGAAGGCGAGGAAGCCTGATCTTGCTGTAATTTCGGTGGAGGAAATCTAGGTGCTGCTGCGAAACCAGGAGGGAGAATTGGACTTTTCTCAGGGAAAGGACTCTGTCTATCTGGGTTTGAAGGGGGAATAGTGAGGGAGGACCCAACATCTGGCTGTGTTGGGTTAGCCATTGGAATTCAAAGTGGCCAGAAACGCAGAAAATACTTACAAACCCAGTTTCAAGAAGCAAAATATATCAAAAATGTACAGAATTGCGCAGAACTAAACTGGGGTAACGATAAAAGTGAAGACTTCAAAGAAGAGGGACACCACAGTCAAAGATCTTATTTTACTTTTCTGAATTTACAGAAGAAAATAAACAAAAGAAAACCTAAAACCTTCCGCCGATCTAAAACCCCAAAGGAGATAACGAACGCCGACAAAATTTCCACCTAATCCACTCCAAGAAGACCCGCAGGCTCAGATATTCAATGAATCAATTACAACTGGAAAAGAAAAAACTGAATCTGAACCTTCCCCGAACAAAATTAGGTCAATACATTCTTGAAATTGGCAAAAATGCAACCATCAGGCCTTTATCTCTTCACAATTTAAGCTTCTCAGAGATTCTCTCTGCAGATAGTAATCCAAAACAGCCAAGTCAAAACAAACGGCAGTCCTCGATAATAGATTGCAACATTCACATAAATAATCTAGGGTTTTTCTTTTTTGTGGTGGATCGAGATTTCCCTTGAATTTAATTGATACGGAATGAACGCAATTTACGTACCTCAAAGAAAAGAAAAACTGTTGAGCTGGGGAATTCTTAAAGAAAGAAAAAGAAAGAATCATGAAAGACCAAGTATCCGAAATGTTGACTCTTGTACGTCCTCATTGTTCCCGAGTCACATAGTCCATGGAAATGCTGAGTTATGTCTCCCACTCAGGCCTTGCTCTATTTTTACATTGAAAATCAACAGCGCCCACGCAATTGAAACCTCGGCCATGTTTTCTTCAGCTCCTATTTTAAAAAATTAAAAAAAAAATTGCTTGACTAACTATATTTAATTATTTATTCTATTTTATTTTCTCATTTAATTGAATCTTGAGTATAAAATCTTCAAAGTATTTTTAGTATGTATATTTAAGAACATATTTTTTATTATTTTACTTAGTATATATATTTCATCCCTTCTTCTCTCATATTTATTTTTCATTTCTTAAATATCATTAGATATTCCATGAAATAAAACCAAAATATGAATGAGATAACAACTATTGATTGAGTTGGGGTATTAGTACATAAAACAAGTAATTTTTTACCTTTATCTAAGATTATTATTATTATGATTTTATGGTAATTTGCAGTATTGTTAAAACCGGACGATTCGACCAGTTCAACCGTCAACCAACCACTAGAACGAATTAGTTCAACTTAAAAATCAAATTAACAGTTAGATCATGTTTAACTAGTCAGAACCGTTGAATTGACGGTCCAAACGGCCACAAAATTTATTTTAAAATTTTATATTTTAACTTTTAAATAAACAAATTAATGAAATCATATCTAAAGCTCACTTAATTTTTTTTATTTTATGAACAAATTTTGTTTGATTTGCATAAAATTTATTACATTTCAAAATTTATCTAGCTATATATGTGTTATGTTGTCTTTATTTTATGTCTTTGTATTGTTCTTGTAATTTACTCTATTTCAGTTTAACAAAAAAAAATATAAATGCTGAATTATTTAATTTTAAGTGTGTGTATATAATGTTTATATTTAATATATAATAAAAATAATTAATATTTATTATTTATTGTATTAACTGATTCGACCGATAGTTTAATTGATTAAACATCAAACTATGAAACAAAGGCCCAGTTCATTTCCGTTTTGATTATAATCTGTTTTGATTATAATCATAATAAACATGTTCGTTTACGTTTTTTTCCTGATTCAATTATAATCATGATTTTTTAATAATCAAACACACTCAATTACACTTATACCCCTATACATAAACCTATAATTACCTATACTCTAATACAATCAATCCCCAATCACAAAGGGCAAAATTGTCATTTACTTTAAAATTGGGTCAGTTTGTAAATATCCATTTTTGTGTTTGGGCTAAAATGTTATTTTGCCCAAACTATTTTAGAACTGAAATTGATATTTTAACACCCTAGTGAACAGGGTTCTGCAATTCATTGCCGCGGACGTCGAATCGAAGTTACTGATCGGCGAAAACGAAGGTTAACGCAGTAAGGAAAATCGGATGAAGTAGGGGACAGAAGAACCATAAGAAATTCAGGGCACGAACACAGAAAGGTTGTGGCTGAAAGAATCACACACAGCAACTACAAGAGGAAGAGAGCTTATAGATTCAAAATTGAAGAATTCCTTGCGTTTGAAATTTTAGAAAATTAATATACAATAAATTTTAGAAATTCATGTACTGGATGACGAAGTTTTGCTCTCGCCACACAAGAAAGAAACCCAATTAACAAATTGAGGGGAAGAATCAACAACGACAAGAAGATGATGATGTGGAATCGCTGGTGTGTCCCAGCTTCAATAGCTATTCCACCGGCGAAGTTGCCGAGAGGATCCGCCGAGAGTGACGAGAGATGAGAGGGATTAATCACAAATAAGCTAAATTGGAACATGAGAGAGAGGGAGAGTGACGAGAGATAGCGAGAGAGAAGAAGATGAAGCGAGAGAGAGAGAGAGAGAGAGAGAGAGAGAGAGAGAGAGAGAGAGAGAGAGAGAGGAAAATTGAAGAAAATTGGAGAAATTTTTCGGGTCCGCCAGCTTCAACCTTTTCTCTCTCATCTAATGCGAATCGGTGCACCGATTTGCTTATTCGGTGCACCGATTTGCTTATTCGGTGCACCGATTTCGTAGGCAAAAAATGAAACGGTGTACCGATTCGGAAAAACATCCCCCAACCAACTCACAAAAATAATCAAGATTTCACGTTTTTCAAGGCAAACAGTAACATTTTTGTTTTTTTTCACAACAACAATCACATCCAAACACACTTTTATTATAATCAAATCACACCTTACTTTTTCTAACTTTTTCTTCCATTTATACCCCTATACAATTTATCAATTTCCTTACTTTTTATCCACCTACCACAATCATTACATACCCATTTTAATAATTTCACACAAATAATCAACAATCATCCAAACACCACTACAAAAATAAACAAATTTGATTATAATCAAAACATGATTATAATCAAAACAAATTCTAAAAAAAACGGAAAACGAACTGACCCAAATACTTGTTTAAATAATAATTCAGTCATGACAACATTGGTAATTTGTATTTGAAGCCTTCTAGAATGAAAGTCATTTTTTTTTTAATTATGATATTCACGTTGGTGTATCTTTTTTAGAATTCAAAATTTTTGTTATTTTTCTTGAAGGGATTAAACTACTACAATTTCAACCAATAATTTATTAGTAATGCAATTAAATACTTTATTTTGTTATTTTAGCGTCACTTTCAGTTTATCATTTATGAAATTATACATTAAGATATAAAATAAAAAATAAAATAAGATTATTTGTTTGAAGAATCTATATCTATATATTTGATACATAACAGCTTATTTTGAAAAATTTTTAATAACGTGACAAAATATTTTTCTTGAGCTTTCAATTTCTTTTAACTTTTTTTGGGCCAGTATTGATCTTTCAATTCATTTCCTACAATTGTTTTTCGTGTTTTTGGATCTGCTTTTTTTTTGTTGGGGGGTGGACAGATGGATCTGGTAGATTTTATTTTCGGCCTGAAGATGGATCTGCTAGTTGTTTGTTCTTTTGGATGACAGAATAGATAAACTTGCCCAAACTAGTAATCCAAGACCAGCACTTTTCATGGGCCGAGGGAAAGGCAAATGAGCAAAAACCCAAAATCTGGGAAAACACAACCCTCGTCCAAAAACAAAAGTCTTTATTAATTTTTAATCAAAAGAAAAAAATGGAATTTCAAAATGAACGCGCAAATATAAGGCAACGACTTGTATTCGCTATTAGACAGTTAAGGCAACGAAATAAAAGTTAAGATACTAATTGACAGTTGGACAGTGGACATATTCCAGGCCTCGTCATCAAATGACCTATTGAAATCACATTATTAAAATCTGACTCGTTTGTTCAATTTTTTTTTCAATTATTATTTACCCGAATAACATCCGTGTTCTTTATTTAATTGATTAAACAATTGATTCTTTACTGAACTTTAATTGATTAAACATCCGTCTTCCTCTAGAATTTGCATACCCACTACCCACTCAGCTAGTGGCGACACATGAGATTCGTGAGCTCAATTATCGCCTTAATCATGCAATTTCGTCAAGCGTCACGCATGATGTCAATTGTCAATTTTTTTTTTTTTGGCCTGAGATGTCAATTGTCAATTGCATGTAAGTTGCTCACCTATTTTATATTCTCAAGCAAATCACAGTATCCCAAGCACGGATCACAAAACTGAAAACACAATTTGTATATTAATTTAATTTTTCAATCACATGCTACGGATAAGTGGTTTGACTAATCTAAAGTATATCTCACTTTTTTCTCTTTTAGCTGTTGAACATCGTGTTTTAATAAGACAGACGGCCAGTGATCAGTTTTTGGGCTGCACAACTATGCAATAATTAGAAACAGGAAAAAAAAAAAACTATGAAATGGTCAATCGTGAAATACTGAAATTAATTGTGGAATACTAGCTATGTTTAAATCCCTCAACATCCCGGAAGATGGAAAAACTGCATTCGAAGTCTTTAAGCGAAGATTGTGAAAATGGTTAAAAAAATATCAATATCATTAGGTTTCTTATTCATCCATCTTAGTATACTTTAAAGAGAAGATGAATGAATTTTCTTATATGACAAGTGAACAGCAAAAAATTAACTAACATTTCTCTTCTACGACCTTCACAAAATTTAAGAGATAAGAAAAAGAACATAAATACATAAGACAAGAAACTCATGCCGTGGAAGCACTTGTATGAAGTTGGACTAAAGAAGCATAAAACCCATCCTTGATGTTAATCAAGGTCTCATGCCTTCCTTTCTCAACTATAACCCCATTTTTAACCACAGCAATAACATCTGCATTCTTTATTGTAGATAAACGATGTGCCACAACCACAGTAGTTCTGTTCACCATCACTCTGTCCAATGCATCTTGAACTACTCTCTCTGACTCAGCGTCTAAAGCACTTGTAGCCTCATCCAGTAGCAAAATTTTTGGACTTTTAATTATAGCACGTGCTATGGCTACCCTTTGCTTCTGCCCACCTGATAATTGGATTCCCCTCTCTCCCACCACTGTATCATAACCCTATCCAAGGAAATATAGAACTTGAAAGTAAGTACATTTGAGTTACATATGTGAATGGATAATGCTATGCAAAGAGAAAATAAGGAATTTTTTTAACCTGTTGTAAGCTACTGATGAACTTATGGGCATTGGCCAGTTCAGTTGCAGCTATGATTTCTGCTTCAGTTGCATTGCCTCCTTTTCCATAGGCAATATTGGCACGTATAGTGTCATTGAACAATATTGGCTCTTGGCTCACAAGGCCCATTTGTTGCCTTAACCATTTGAGCTTTAACCTCTGAATCTCTATTCCATCAAGTGTAATTACACCTGAATCAGGATCATAAAATCTTTGTAGTAATGCAATCACTGTGGATTTCCCACTTCCACTTTCACCAACAAGGGCCACAGTCTGTTAAGGACAAGTTTAATTGGGATATGTCATTTTAAATTTGAGGTTCAGAAAGAGAACTACAGACAAAGAGAATTTAGTATTTACCTTGCCAGAATGTATAGATAGGCTAAGGTCTCGAAAAATTTGTATATTTGGCCTAGATGGATACTTGAAGCTTACATGACGGAGCTCTATTTCTCCCTTGACTTCATCCAATGTGGTACCTGAATCATCGCTAGGATCTATCACTGATTCCCTGTCAATGATTCCAAATACGGAAGCAGCAGCAGTCTTAGCTTTGCTAGAATCAGGAGCAAAGGAACTTGATTGAGAAATTGCTATAGCTGCCATAGTTAAGGCAAAGAAAACCTGCAAAAAATGAAAAATATCTTAATTTTCGAGAAAAATATAAATCATTTGAAAAAAAAATTAAGTTGGATAGGCATAAGTGAGTCCATACCCGAAAAACATCTGAGAAAGTTGCTTTGCCAGCGTCCACAAGTCTAGCTCCTGCATAGAAACTGGTCGCATAGACACTGAAGAGTAGGAAAAATGACACTCCAAATCCTGCTCCACTGATTAAGCCCTGTCGGATCCCAGTTTTCATAGGGCCTTCACATTTCTTCCTATATAATTCCATCACCTTCTCTTCAGCACAGAAAGAAGCCACTGTTCTTATGCTTCCGACCGCATCATTGGCAACTTGACTTGCTTCCTCGTACATCATCTATATCCATTAACATAACATTGAGAATTTTAGAACAAAATGTGAATAAATCAGTTTGGTTATAAAAAAGAAAAATTGAAAAGAAGAGCTCACCTTTGCATCTGCACTAAACCCTTTCATGAACTTCATTTGAACAAATCCATTTAGCCCAATCAAGGGAAGCAATAAAAGAATAATGAACGCCAACTCCCAGCTAGCAATGAAAGCAATTATCAAACCCGCCAATAAGGATGCTAGATTCTCAACCAATTGTCCAAGAGCATCCCCAACAAGGGCACGCACAGTTGCTGCATCTGCAGAAAGTCTTGCCCCAATTGAACCACTTGAATGCTCAGGATCATCAAACCAACCTACCTCCATGTTCACTACCTTCTCAAAGCACATTAGCCTAATGCGTTGGATCAACTTACATCCGGCTACAGCAAAAAAGTATCCTCGTGCTGGAATTGCCAATAGAGATGCAATACCAAGTGTCATAAACATTAATGCCCAAAACTTGGAATCCTTCTTCATCTCATGAGCTGGTTCATAGAACGTTTTGATAGAACTGGAAAGTATGATACCAAATATTGGAAGGATGGCACCATTTATAACAGCAGCCACACATCCAATCAGAAGCACTGGGATTTCTGGCTTGTTTAGGTAAGCAAGGCGGCGAAGGGGAACTTTTGGTGATTGTTCTTCTGATACTGATTTTTCAAGATCAGGTTCGGCAATATTAACTCCAGTGGGCAAGCCAAATGAAACTGAAAATGAACGGCGACTGCTGTGTCCTAAAGATGATCCTCGGCTTATGGATCTCCCCAATGACCTTACTTGAGTAGAATGCCTCAGGGATTCTGAGGAAACTTCACTTTTGTTTTGATTATCTACACTGTCTTTTGACTCTTTGTTTACTTCTTGTAAGCGTATAAGTTGAGAATATGCTCCCTCAGGATCCTTGAGTAGTTCTGAGTGTGTTCCTGATTAATATAAAGGTTCACAAGGTTATGGAAAAAGCTAGAAACAAAAGTTGTGACTATCTAAATTTTAGTCTCTAGACTCTCTCTAAATGAAGACATTAAATTCTAGAAAAACAAATTAAGAGACATATGGTTCATGCATGACTAATAGCCAAATACTACTACTATTGCCAGCACAAAATTTGATCCATAAGATAAAGGCTACACTTGTGTGGTACCTTTCTCGACCATCTTCCCTTTATGAATCACAGCAATCATGTCTGCATTTCTCACTGTACTCAAGCGATGCGCTACAACAACAGTAGTTCGGTTGACCATGATTCTGTCTAGAGCCTCTTGCACTATCCTTTCAGACTCTGCATCAAGTGCACTTGTAGCTTCATCTAGAAGTAGAATTCTTGGGTTTTTCAAAATTGCTCTTGCAATGGCAATACGTTGCTTTTGTCCACCGGACATCTGAGTACCATGCTCACCGACCATGGTGTCCAATCCCTGAATGCAGTAAGTTGACAAAAAAGAACTCAAGGTTACACAACAAGTTTTAAGAATGTGAATTTATAATAAGTTTTCCAAATTATGTGTCAGGAAAGCCAAAACTTTAGTACCTGTGGTAGTTTATCGATGAACTTAGCAGCATTTGCAAGTTCAGCTGCTGCTTTTATCTCTTCAGTTGTTGCTCCTTCCTTTCCATAAGCAATGTTGTCCTTAATGCTAGAAGCAAAAAGCACAGGCTCCTGACTGACAAGCCCAATTTTTCCTCTGATCCACCTAAGTTGAAATTCTTTTAGATTAATCCCATCTATCAGAACTTCACCTGCTTGTGGATCATAGAATCTTTCTACTAAGCTAATGACGGTAGACTTTCCACTACCACTTTGTCCAACCAAAGCTGCAGTTGTGCCACTAGGTATTCTAAGAGAGAACCCATTGAAAATCAACTCCTGAGGCCTAGCTGGATAACTGAAATAAACTTCCCTTAACTCTATTTCGCCTTGTATATCCTCCAATGTTTTCCCTTTCGGATCGTAAGGATCAATCTCTGGTTTCCTCTCAATAGTCTTAAACATTTTAAAAGCAGCAGCTTGACCTGCTGCAAAAGCACTCAAGCAAGGAGCTGCCTGGCCAAGAGACCTAATGAAGGTAACCATTCAAAGTAAAAAATTGTGGACAAGTAAGAAAAAACTTACTCAATAAAGAAGAAAGGAACTTATAGACTAAATATTTAGCATCTTACATGGAAGAAGTTAGGACAGCAAAGATCACATTAAGCACTGTACCCCCATTATATCCTTTAGTGAGTATTAACGTCGCACCGTACCAAATAGCCAAAGCATAGCCGCAGAAAATAACAAACATAACAGAACCAAGACCCATTCCAGCTACGAAGCCTTCACGAACTCCTGCTTTATATGCATTTACAAGAAATCTACTGTAACTAGATACTGCTTGCTTTTCCCCAGTGAAGGATGCAACCTGTAAGAAAAGGTTGGATGTTATACCACACTCTGCTTAGAAATAGTTAATATTTCCCAGACATCTATATTTTTGTAAGTTTTGATAACAAGGTACCGTTCTAATAGCTCCAATTGTCTGTTCAACTACATTTGCAGCTTTTCCATAGGCGGTTTGGCCTTGTGATGCCATCCTTCCAATAATAAAAGCCATAGCTGCAGCAGCCACCACGAGAAGTGGAAGCGTGGTTAACATGACAAGGGAAAGAAGCCACCCTTTCACAAATGCTATTACAAAACCACCTATGAATGTTGATATTAACTGGATACATTTCCCGACCTGTTCAAACAATTTTTCAGTATATAAATGGATTATCAGAAACTATTCCCAGAAATAACAAATTTTGAATTGCAGCATATGAATATGATACCTTCTCACCCATGGCCTCTTGTATAAGAACAGTGTCCCCTGACATTCTCCCTACCACCTCTCCTGTGTTTGTTTCCTTATCAAAGAAAGCCACATCTTGCCTTAGTATTGTTTTCAAATACAAACCCCTTATTCTCGCTGCCTGCCTCTCCCCAGTGACCATCCAACACGCCACCTCTGAAAATTCATGAACAAATTTTCAAGTTTAGTATACTTTCCACATGTGTTCAAAAAAATTAAACCAATTTTGGAAACCTACAAAATAATTTACACCAACATTTTTGCTTTTTTTTTTTTGTTTTTTATCAAAAAAGAAAATGTTAGGTTTCTGAAATAAATGCACTTAAAGAAACTTTTGTCCTTCTAGCAGTCAGGAGAAACAGGGGAATAATCATAATTTCATAAACTGTACTTACGGAGGAATGCAGCGACGCCAGATCCTACTGCCAAGTACACAAACTTGAGAGACACCTGCACTTTTCGCCAAAATTTCAGCTATACATCGCTCTCGAGTAAGTAATGAAGTTAGAGTAGATGAACTTGGTAAATAAATTTTAACCTTGGAAATTTGACTGACGATGTCGGCACTGTACTGATTACTTCCGAAGGTGTTAATCAATTCACCGAATAGCAACGTCATGAGAGGCAAACCCATCCCGTTTCCGATGGCTCCAACGGTGCCAAAAATCATCAACAACACATCAGTTGAATCGGCAAATGAGAACAATTTGTAAAACGGAACGGTTTCGGCTTTTTCCTTTTGCTGGCTCTTTTCTCCATTATTCTCTCCGTTTGTGCTGGATTCTGCTTCGTTTTTTGATGAACTTGCTTCATCTTTGCCATTGTCGGTCATCATATCAGATCACTATTCACTTCCTTCTATGCTCTATACCTAAACAAAAAAATATCATTCACAAAGTTAGACGACTTACAATCACGAGATTCAGAATCATGATGCGGTTGAAGCAGAACTAAACTAACCACCTCTCTAACAGATTTAGTTGAGTTTTTTCCTTCTTGAATTGAAGGAGGCTAAATTCGAAACCGAAACAGAAAGAACTAGTGTTGAAGCAGATCGAGTTCCAGGAATTAGTTAACAAATAGTATACGGCAATAAATCAATGCCAAGCTAAAAAGGCAAACAGAAAAACAAAGTTGCCTTCCCAGGAAATTTCTTATAGAATTTGTTCTCTATTAATAATGTGAACGAAACTCCAAGATTCCCGTCATAGTCACGGCGCTTAGTATTATCCCGAAAGAGTTGGTATAAACAGAGCCAAAAACATAAATAAAGCTATACTTAAATAAACAAAATAATTATAAAGTACGGTATTCGTTTTCCTTTTTCTCGCCAACAGCCAAAGGCAGGAAAAGGAATGTCTTATCAATTGTGTATTCTTAAGGGGTTCATTAACCTAAAACAAATGGAGATGAAATTATTTCTCGACAGATTCAAAAGCTATCAAACTAGTGGAACCCATAAACATTTTAGAATATTGCCATAATTAGTTAGGAACTAATATTTAAAGAAGATAGAACATAACATGACGCCGGCAAGGCCATAAAGTCACAAACAGATAAATGAATGAATGAGAAGGAGAGAGAAAGGTATAGAAGTATTCAAAATTTTTTTTGGTAGAAAGAAGTATTCAAATAAGTAAACGTGAAATGAAAGAAGAGTTGAAAATGGAACCTGAAAGGCTAAAGCTACTAGTTTTCTGGAATTCCGGTATGATGAACTCAAAGCTCGCTTCTCTTTGTTTTTTTTAACAAGTCTGGCTCGCACTCTGTTTCTATGGAATCTCTGTTCCTACGCATTAAATATCGGATGAGCCACTTTTATATTGCTTGAAGTGCAAGCATATTCCTTGGCCGTGACTGATTGCTAATATTTTATGGGTACTTTTAACATGTGTAGGACACATGTTAAGATTTTTTTTATTGGTCAAGTAAGTTTTCAAAACATTAAAAATTATATTTTAAATAAATTTTCATAGATTTCAAGATATAATATGCTCTACTAACTAATCAGAATAAACCTTAAAATGTGCCCTAAAGACACATGTTAGATAAATCTATATTTTATTTGGTTCAATTTTTCTTTTCGAAAAGATTTAATATCAAATTGAATTACGTATTACGAATTGGATGCTGCCAGGACCGATCCTTTGGTCAAAGCAATTATTGTTCATTTTCTCTTGTTAGGAGCATTATAGATAGTGATCGAGAGGTCGACTAAACTTTAAACATTTAAAAAGGTGAGAAAATCAAAAGAACGATATATTACAGGGCATCAATCGAGAACCTCAAGCATATCTACTTTATATTTATTTAAGTGAAAATTAAATATAATAATCTGGGTAGCGATCTAGTACCAGTTTACATTATTAATCTTTTTCTCTTTTTAGAAAATTTAAATTTAAATTCGTAGTTACGTTAATGACAATTGACAAATGAAAAGAGGCATCTTCGGTGGCAGCTTCGTTGGGCTCGGCCTTCCAACTTTCACCTACTATATAATACTGTTTCTTTTCATCAAAAATTCAAAGGACAAATAAAAGATGATGTGATGCAGTGATGTTGGCATGTTGGCATTGAAATTAAAAAAAGACAGATAATTTGCATTCTTTACTTATATAATTATATGCATATTTTATACTTCTATTATCAAATTTATTATAAGCATTTTTTATATTTTACTTAGATCTGCACTTCAATATTTTCAATAAATAATAATGATTATTCATTTCATAAACTTAAAAATTTTATTTTCAAAATCATAATGTGTATCTTGTGGTATTAATCGACTTTAATTTTTAATTTTTATTTTTATTTTATTAAATAAATTAACAGAAAATTTTATATGTGTAACTGATGACATATAAAAGAAAAGTGTTAAAAAAATATTTAAATGATAAAAATAAATCAGCAAATCATTGATTTATTAGACGAAGATAAATATTAATAAAATTGATTAAAATATAAAATTTTATAAACTAAATTGATAATAAAAAATTTCAATTTTAAATTAAAAATTTATATAAAATATAAAAATATAAAAATAATAATAAACAATTTAACATATATTATTGTATCTATAATATATCAATCACATTTTAAACTTTTGTCTTCAAATAAACCTTAATATACTTTTATTGCATATTACATCACCATATACCATGTCAGCCGTACATATACGTGTTTGATAACCTAACCCGTATGCCACCTTGCATATGAAGGGGAAAAAAAAAACAAGGCATCACTTCCTTGTTTGTTTTGTTTTGATTTTTCAGCATTATATATATGAACGCGCCAAGACTAACGAATTTTATAAGAGTCTTCCCTTTTTTGACGGATAAGCAAAAAAGCAATATATACTTTTTGCCCAAGTATTGAATATTTTTCAGTCCTTTTCCAGTCGTACCAAATACATGGAATGCATGATTTTGTTTTAAATAATTCATTCTTGCGCGAAAAAATATAAAAGAAATGTATCAGAAATTAATTGCTGACTACCGTGCTTTATTATATTTTCCTTGGGGGTTAAGCATTGAGTCATTGACTTATCAACTCTGCATGCTGATAGATAGTACATACGGTTTGATTTTGAGTAAACTAACTTTCCGGTCCTTGAATTTTGGACGTGGTGATAGATAGGTCCCTGAATTTTACGCATTGTACTAGTCGGTCCCTGAAATTTGCAAATGCCTAACTAATTGGTCCCTCTGTCATATTGGCGTTACAAAAATGATGACGTGGCCATAACGGACGCTGATGTGTCCCGTTATGTGCTGACGTGTCCTGTTATGGCCCGTCAGATCTCGTTATGTTCCAAAAAAAAAATTTGCCACGTCAGATAGATAGCCACACATCAGCATTTTTAAAGTGCACTTTGCGGTCCCCGGCCAAAACACCCATTTTTATTCCATTATTCTCAATTCCCCTCTTTTTTATCATCTTCATTCATTTTAGTCCCAAATCCTCAAAATAAAATTGTAAAGTGCCCCAAAACTCTTCCAAACATTTCAATTTAGCCCTTAAAAATATTCTAAACCCTAAACTCTAAACCCTAAAATAAAGTCTAAGTTAAACAAACCCTAAAAGGAAAAAAAATATCAAACTACTACTACTACTACTATTTTCAGTAACTATGGTTGATTCAGTCTTAAAAACAAAATCTAAAACTTTAGCCTCCCAATAGTTCACCAAACATTATTCTATTTTTTATTTCCTTTTTGTTTTAATCTGAAACCAAAACATAGAGATAGAAAAAGATGAAGATGATGATGTTCGAAGTTTCTGGAAATGGGCACGATTTCGAACCCTAAGTGAAAAGATTTCTAGAAATCAGTGAAGATGAAGATGATTGAAGGCTATGAAGATGATGATGATGTTTTAAGTTTCTGAAAATAGGAAGATGAAGATGACGATGATGATGATGATGATGGAGATGAAGATGAAGATGAAAATTAGAAGAAAAAAAAATTTAATATGAGAAGATGAAGATGAAAATTCAAAAAAAAATTAAGTTTTAGGTGTTTAGGGTTTAGGATTTTTATTATTTTTAAGGACTAAATTGGAATGTTTGAAAGAGTTTTGGGACACTTTACAATTTTATTTTGAAGATTTGGGACTAAAATGAATGAAGATGATGAAAAAGAGGGTGAATTGAGAATAATGGTCAAGGACCTAATTGTTTAACTTAGACTTTTTTGTAGGGTTTAGGGTTTGTGGTTTAGGGTTTGGGGTTTGGGGTTTTTAATATTTTTAAGGACTAAATTGAAATGTTTGGAAGAGTTTTGGGGCACTTTACAATTTTATTTTGAGGATTTGAGACTAAAATGAATGAAGATGATAAAAAAGGTGGGGAATTGAGAATAATGGAATAAAAATGGGTGTTTTGGCCAGGGACCGCAAAGTGCACTTTAAAAATGCTGATGTGTGACTACTTATCTGAAGTGGCACAAATTTTTCTTTTTTGGAACATAAAGGGATCTGACGTGGTCATAACGGGACACGTCAGCATATAACGGGACACATCAGTGTCCGTTATGGCCACGTTAACATTTTTGTAACGCCAATATGACAGAGGGACCAATTTGTTAGGCGTTTGCAAATTTCGGGGACCGGCTAGTACAATACGTAAAATTCAGAGACCTATCTATCACCACGTCCATAATTCAGGGACCGGGAAGTTAGTTTACTCGTTTGATTTTCCATGGAAATAACGCACTTTAGAGTGTACAGTATTGAGGGAGCGACGTGCGACCTATCTCGAGTTCTAGAAGAAATATTAGGAAATTTCACAACATTTTCATTTTCGTATCTCAATATGTTTTAGTTTCTTGTTTGAAGTTTGAACACGTTGGTAGAATGTGGACGACTCATAGATAATTCAGCTATCGGCGCTCTTATTTTTCACTTTTTTTTTATGGTCAAAACTCAAGTGATTAATATTTGTATTAGTCAATCTGGTCCAAAAAAAAAGTT
>QANZ01022961.1:0-16589 GCA_003254925.1 Chamaecrista fasciculata
ACACATAAATAAAATGATTGGCCCTAGGGCACAATCTCCATCATGACATTGGTCCGCCTATCTTGCAAGATCAAGTGTGTAATGATTTGCAAGGTGATGCACCAAATACATGTGATGTGTATGTTCCTGCTGATGATGATATTTCTGAACCAGGTGATCAGTTAGCTGGAGAGCTAGATGCTCATTTAAGACGATCTAGTAGAGAACGTCGGCCGTCTGCAAGGTATTCTTCATTAGAATATGTGTTATTGTGTGACTGGGGAGAACCTGAAAGTTTTCAGGAGGCTATAACTGATGAACACAGTGATGAGTGGTTTAGTGCTATGCAGGAAGAGATGAAGTCTTTATTTGACAATGATACTTATGAGCTTGTTGAGCTTCCCAAGGGTAAGAGGGCCCTGAAGAACAAGTGGGTGTATAAGTTGAAAGTAGATGAGCATGCCATGTCTCCCAAGTATAAGGCAAGGCTTGTTGTCAAAGGCTTTAGTCAGAAGAAGGGAGTTGATTTTGATGAAATCTTTTCTCCCGTTGTGAAGATGTCATCCATTCGTGCTGTTCTTGGCTTAGCAGCAAGTCAAGATTTAAAGATTGAGCAAATGGATGTGAAGACTGCTTTTCTCCATGGTGATTTGGAGGAAGAAATTTATATGGAACAGCCGGAGGGATTTCAAGTTAAGGGTAAGGAAAACCTTGTTTGTCGTCTGAAGAAAAGTCTCTATGGGTTGAAGCAGGCACCCAGACAATGGTATAAGAAGTTTGAGTCTTTCATGTGTGAGCATGGCTTTGGAAAGACAACTTCAAACCATTGTGTGTTTGTGAAGAATTTTCCAGAAGGTGATTTTCTTATTTTATTGCTTTATGTGGATGATATGCTGATAATTGGTCATGATAAGTTCAAGATTGACAAGCTTAAGAAAAATATGAGTCAATTCTTTGCCATGAAGGACTTAGGACCAGCGAAGACGATCCTTGGCATGAAAATCACGCGTAACAGGAAGACTGGAAAATTGTGGCTATCTCAAGAGAGATATATTGAGAAGGTGCTTGATAGGTTCAACATGAGTAAGACGAAGGCTGTCAGTACTCCACTTGGTAGTCACACCAAGTTGAGCTCTAAACAATGTCTATCCACTGAGAGAGAGAAGGAACAAATGTTGAATGTTCCTTATGCTTCAGCTGTAGGTAGTTTGATGTATGCTATGATTTGCACAAGGCCTGACATAGCCTATGCTGTTGGAGTTGTTAGCAGATTCCTCTCCAATCCCGGCAAAGAGCATTGGAATGCACTTAAGTGGATCATGAGATATCTCCGAGGCACTTCTAGTATGTCATTGTGTTTTGGAAGTGAAAATCTTCTTTTAGTTGCCTATACTGATGCAGATATGGCAGGAGATATTGATTCTAGAAAGTCCACGTCTGGTTATATGGTTTGCTTTGCAGGGGGAGCTGTGTCTTGGCAATCTAAGTTGCAAAAGTGTGTGGCTCTTTCTACTACTGAAGCTGAGTTTATAGCAGCTTCATTGTCGTGAGGGGGAGATTTGTTGGGCTTGGTCACTCCAAGTGAAGGCCCATTCTCAAGTCAGCCCAAGGCTTTGCCCCAACAGCTAGGGTTTCATTTTCTGGTGTGGAGTGGTGTGGAGAGCAAGCCAAGCAAAATGGTAGAGAGTAAGAAAAACGCATAGTGAGAGAGGGTGAAAAACTTAGAAACTGTTTTTCTCTGGCAGCAGTTACTTCCGGCGAAATCCAACGGTGCAACCTTCTCCGATCAAGCTGAAATTTGGAGGGTATGTTCTTGACATCCTATTATTGATATCCTACGGTCAGTTTTTCGATTGGAGCTTTGGTTCGGTAGAAATGGACTTTTGAAGTTCAAGGAGCGTCCTATCCAGACTTCCTGAACGACGTTTATTGTCGGAAAAATCCAACGGTGAGATCTTCTCCGAATGAGCTGAAATTTCGCGGTTATGTTTCGGACATTCTGTTCCTTATATCCAACGGTCAGGTTTTGGATTGGAGATGATTTAGGTATTCCGATTGGGTCTTGAAGTGCTGGTCTGTTTTGTGCGTTTTTCTTTGTTGTCTCAACTTTATTTGTGCTTGGAGATTTGGGTATTTGTTGGAGGAAGCTTGTGAGTTGAATATATTGTTTTAGGGTCTGTTGAGAGAATATTGCCCTAGATATATTTTGTAGGCTCATTTTGTTAGTGCTTCTTGTACCCAAATTTTGTAAGACAATGTTGTTTACCTCTTTTGTGGTTGTGAGAGGTTGTATAGTTGTATTCTTTGATTGATGCAATAATACTAGTTAGACATTGTTATTTGAATCCTTGGGCAATTGGGCGAAAGTATTGTATTCCATTTTTCTGTTTTGGAATTGTTATAGTGGTTTGCAGTTTTACCGGCATTTTCGCTTCCGCTGCGCCGCCGCCAACCACGCTTGCGCCCATCACAAGTTTATCAGCACAAGTATTGGCCTCCCTGTAGATATGCACAACGTCAACATGAACCAGCGAATTCATGAGTCGATGGATCTCATGAAAGATGCATAGTTTGTTTATTTATTTATGTCTAATAAAATGTAAATAGAATATTTTATATGTTTTTGCAACATTTTATCATAGTTGCGAAAAATTGTTGCCTGCAATGTTGTCAAAATCGAACCGGACAAAGACTTGGACTAGTGTTCGGTTCATGGTCTGATTGGTCGAATCGGTCAAACCATCGGTCGGACCGGATGATGCAATAAATAATTATTTTTAATATATTAAATATAAATCCTCTATAATGATACAAATAATTATTTTTAATATAGTTAGTAATTTATTTTATTCTAAATATTAAAAGAACAAATGAAAAAGAAAAATAAAAGATGAATGAAGGCCTATACTTTGCCTTCTTATAATTTTTAATCAATTTTTTAATTTAAAAAAAAAATTAGGTGAACCATTGATTTTTTGGCAGTTTGGCGGTTGGATCCGGTTCATCGATTTTCGACCGGTTATTTCCTGTTCAATCCGGTCCAAATGCCAATTTGGTTATTTTGGTTGAACCCACTCGCTTTTGTATTCGATTGGCGATTGAACCGGTCGGACCGTCCGGTTCGGTCCGGTTGTGACAACACCGGTTGCCTGTTATAAAAGCAATATGATTCTAACTAAACTGGTTGCATTAATGTTGCAAAAAGCGTTGCAAATAAGAGAATAATATGAAACACTTTTGTTTCTATAGCAAAAAATCTGTTGTTTAAATTTTCAATATTCTTTTTTCGAGGTGCTTGCAAGTTGCAATACTAAACAAATTTTGTATATTCAATATTGTATCAAATGTAACAATTTCCTTCTGTTGCATTTAAAAATGTTGCAGAAAGTAAAAAATGTTGTACTGGGCAATTCTTACTAAGATGTGTTGGTGAGGCTCGGCACTCTTGCCCCAAAAATCTTGTTGATCTGTTTCACATTTCATTCAATACGATATTGGCATTTAGTGGAGATTGGTCAAAGGATTCCATACTTAGGTGAAGATCTCAAATAAATTCTTGCCTCTCGCCTCTTTAATTCTGTATGACCATGCGCACACCCCTTCATGAATGGAGGACGATTCACTCTTATTTTCTTTTGAAATTGATTGAAGAGGCAATTTAAAACAAATCGGTGAAAGATTGCAACATAAAACGCAATTTCTTGTGTGAAATCAATTTGGCTTTAAAAAGCAACTTATTGCATCTCATGCAACTTAAAGTGGCGCATCACCTCATGGATTGTGTGGGTAGCCATGCATAGAGTCGTCAAACCCGGTGGATTGACTCGTTAATTCGTCAAATTGATGAGCCGAGTTGAGAAAATTCGGCTCGTAAAAAATTTTAGTTTGAGTGGGTTGGCTCACTTAACCTGCGACTCGTGGTGGGCTAATTCGAGTGAGTTGACGAGTTAGTGAGCAAACCCACTTTATTTAAAAATTAAACCCTAAAATTAAAAATATGTAGGCTCACTCACTCTCTCTTGCTCGTCGATTCCAGTCCCTTATTGGCTTCTTCAGAGTCCTATTCCCTTCAATACATCAAACCCTAATCTAACTTCTTCTCATTTCTTCTCATGTTTTAATTATGTGGCTTGTTGATTTTGAAGGGTGTTGAAAAAGTATTGTTGTTTGCTACTGCTAATTGATATTTTTAATTTAAAAAAGTGAGAAGAATAAAAAAAAATTAATGGAAAAACGAAAAAAAAATAATGATAGTTACTGGGTTAGGTGGGCTAACCCGACTCACTAAGTTAGTGAGCCGGGTTGGCAAAACTTGGTTCACCTAGGGTATCTAACTCGCATGAGCCAGCTCGCGCGAGCCGTAGCTCATGACAAGCCACTAGCTTGAGTAAGTTGGGCTGACTCATTTTGACAGCTCTAGCCATGCATCTCCAATTTCATGGGCTAGGGTTTGGTTTGGGCATTGGGCCTAAATGGCTTGGGCTCAAGGCCCAAACCCAAATTTACCTACATTCTCTTTCATTTCCCTTTATTTTTATTATATTAAAACCCCTAAAATATATTGGTCAAAGTGCACTTTTAGTCTCATAGCTTTTGCTCATATCCCAATTCGGTCCCATGTCTTTTTTTGTTGCTCTTTTGGTCCTATATCTTTTGCTCATATCTTAATTTGATCGTATATCTTTTTTTTGTTATACTTTTGGTCATATATCTTTTGATTAAGTTATAGAATTGATTTCATATATTTGCAAAAGTTTCTATATTGTGGGAATAACAATTGAATTTTTTACAAAGACGACCAAATCTGTAACAAAAAATATATGAGATCAATTTTGCACCTGACCGAGAGATATGAGACCAAAATTGCAATAAAAAATATATATGGGACCAAATTGAGACTTGAACCAAATTTGTAACAAAAAATATATGAGATCAATTTTGCACCTGACCAAGAGATATGAGACCAAAATTGCAATAAAAAAAATATATGGGACCAAATTGAGACTTGAACAAAATATGAAGCCAAAGTAGTATACTTTAGCCAAAAATATTTATTTAAGAAAGAAGACAAGAGGACAATGGGCACTTTTTTTTTTTTGGCCAGAAGGACAATGGGCAATTGGCTCTTGGGGTTTTGCAAGTTTCTTGGCACTGGTACTTTATTTGTGGTAGAAATTTGGGAGGAGTTTGGTACACGAATTGGAAAAATAGTCCCGAGATTATGAGCTCCGGACTAGAGTAATCCCGCGTTTGGTACGCGGATTGGAAAATTAGTCCTAGGAATATTGTATTCCCAGGAATAGCATAATTTCCTAAAATAGCTATTTCTTAATCCCACCCTAGGTGGTGAGATTAGTCTAATCCCATGACTTGAGATTATTTTTTCCCATCTAAAATGACTTTATTACCCCTAATTAATTTCCCTCAATTAATTCTTTCTCTACAAACCCTTGTTACTTTTCATCTTTGTCATTCTACAGCTCTCTGCCGCCTTGAAATGCAAAAAAAAATTTATCAGGTTTGTCACTTTTCATCTCTTCTTGCTGATATATATAATATTGTTTTCGTATGCTTACATATATATATATATATATTCCATTGCTTTTGTATGGTAGAATTATTTTTTTATGATATAATATTTTTCTCATGAATTGTTTTGAACAATTTTTACATTTGATAAACTATTAGTTGAGAATAAAAAATCAAAGGCATATTTGTAAAAGTATTAAACATTCCCAGGAATATCAAAGTTGAACCAAACACAAGATTGTAACATTTTTGGGAATATTACAAAATAATCCTAGGATTAGTTTAACTCATCCAAACATACATTCTTATAATCTTGGGAATCTTATTCCTGGGAACGAGAATGAAAAAATAATCCGTGTATCAAACACCCCCTTAGAGTCCTTTGGAGGGCTTGACTGTACTGTTGTGGCTTGGAATCAAGGCTGAAGAAGGGTCTGTTTTGAGTTGGATTCCAAATCAATAATTGATATCTTGAAGCATCTTTACTTGATAATTTTAATTAAATACCTAAAAAAAATTTTAACTGCATTTATTGAGTAATTTGAGTTCAACACTTCCTAATCTTTGAAATAATTTGTAAACTATCTTTATTTAATAATTCGAATTAAATACTTAAAAATCTAAATTTTAATTCTATCATTTGTTAATTAACTTAAAGTATGTTCTATACTTCTTAATCATTAGCCTATATTCGAAAGTAGTAATATCTTGAATTTCTAATAAATCTAAAATCTTGGGTTATTAAGATTAGCGACTATTCTTTATTAGTCTTTATTTTGGTTTTTTTTTTTTATAATACAAAAAAAAAGGAGCCAGATCAACCAAAAAAAAATGCCCAAGATGGGTGCCACGTTGGATAAAATGCGTTTTCAATTTTTTCTATCATAAAATCGCAGCATGTGCTGCGATTTGTGGGGTTCGGGGGACGTTTTTTTGGGGTAAAATGTTTAGGGTTTTGGTGTTAGGAATTAGGGTTTTATTATTGGGGGTTAGAGATTAGGGTTTTATTTTTGGGGTAAAATGTTTAAGGTTTTAATTATACAACTAAAAAAATTAATTATATCAAGTAACAAAATTAATTATACAACTAAAAAATTAATTATATCAAGTAACAAAATTAATTTTACAAGTCATCAGCGTCATCCTGGGGTAAATCTATTTGGAGGGTGGATCGTCTCTCGATTACGTAGATTGGGCGGTGAAAGAATTGTTTCCAATGCATCCTGCGTAGAAGACAATGTTTCTGGTGGATGCATGTAGGCCTATGAAAATGTTTGTGAAACAGGAGAAGGCATGTCATGTTGTGAGTGATATACATGAGGCATGTGGTGGTGCACTGGATAGTCAGGACCCGTCAACAATTCTAGGAATTCAAAAGCTTGTGAATGGCGAGACAACGACTCCGGGATGTCTGACGCCGGACGTGCCGAAAAACCACCAGTGAAGTATCCCGAACCAGAATAATCGCCGAATGAATCCCTAGGCAGCTGCTGAACTTGCTGCTGAGGAAGAGATACCCCAAGTGACAAGGCTGGGAAATCAAAAGTACCACCGAGGTCGAATGAGGTCGGAGGCACCGACGTACCACCACCAAAGTGTCCTGTCAAACCAGAACCAGAAAATGGGGGTGAAACCCTAAGCGACTGGTGATAAGGCGGCTCTTGTTAAGCAGGGGACGGCACATGGTATGTATGTGTGTTGGTGGCTCCTCATGTGCCAGGGGCGGTGACGGCTGATCGTAAATGATATGTTCTGGTTCTCTAGACGAAATATACCCTTGCTGCCACCTCTTGTTTCTAGGGGTGACTGTGTCGGAGCAATTTCTGGCTCCGAGACGTCTAGCATGGCGGGTGCCCGACGACTGCGTGCCAACATGTTATCCTGTGCCTCCTGTCCCTCACCTAATGCCCCCCTCACATTAATACAAATACGCCTCATTATGTCGCATAACTCAGACACAGTGGCCGGTGGATTTTCAAGATGTTGTTCCATCCGGTCCATTTCCTCAACCTGCATGAAGTCCTAAACATAAGTGATTATACGACAAAAATATTAAATACATGAACACGAGAAATTGAATATGATTTACGCACCGCATACATCATGGATCCACCAATAGGGTCCAGCCATCGCCATGTGATACTCTTGTACCACTCGCCGTACTCACAAAACCTGACCCATTGCCTAGGCGGCTGATCGGTACTGTAGACTCTCATGGGCTAGTGTTGCCAAATCTGTACCAATGGACCATGCCTATCTAGCCAGTCAACGTCTGTTTGGCCTCTAAGATCTCTCTTATGGTATCCCAACTCGTCCAAGTTGATTGCATCGGCAGGAATGTGCTGGTCCATCCCAAACTATCTAAGCACTTGATCGGGGTGGTGTCACTCGACTACATGCATACATAAGATGGGAACTAAGGACCGCCACACGTTCTGGATCAGCAGAAAGTATTGAGGGATGAGGGATGCCACGTCGTCAATGTCATATGGGGTCCACACGAACTGGAAAAAGGCATCGTTAAGCATAATAAAATAAAACTTAAAATTATACAATATAGTAATAATTGTCATACATACTTCACGACAGCGACGATGATCAATCCATTTTGCGGTACCACTGTACGGATTCATCACGAGGCATGTAGTGCTCTTCAACAGCGGCCCACCTACGTAATGAAAACCATTAGTATACTATAGTAAAAACCAAGGTTATTAAAAGCAGACCGGCCATTGAACCGGTCGAAGGAGGGGTTCAAGGTTCAATGGTTCAACCGGGGTCGGACCGTTGATAAATAAATAAATTAAAAATAATAAAAAAACCTATATATGATAAAATTTTAATTCAAATATTCATAATTAGGTTACAAAATACAATTATAACATTAATATATTAATACAATTTTCATAAATTAACATGAATTAATATAGAGATAATCAATTTTCATAATGTTCAACAATATAATATCATCAAGTGACATTTTATGATCACTTTCTCTATCAAATTTTGGTTCATAATCAACATTCTCTAATATTTGACCCATAATTATAAAAAAAGACCAAAAAAATCAAAAAATAAAAATAAAAAAATAAAATAAATAAACCAGGACTGGTTCAACCGGTTTGCCTCCGGTTCAGCCCGGTTCTCTGCCTGGCCGGTTATTAAATCGACTCGGACCGGCCGGTCCGGTCCGATTTTAATAACTATGGTAAAAACTATAATGTCAGTAGAAGGGAAAACACAAATATACATGGAAACACACTTACTGGTGTCCCAAAGGTGGGCGTGGATAACCTAACTGCACATACTGATCTTGGGCAGGTGGTTCGTTTCTGAGTCATGGCGTTAACGATGGGAATCGATCCCAAGTCCATAAGTGTACAAGAAGTAGGCAACCGCCTATTCCCGTCGCTTTGGGATGTGTGGCAGAACACAAGTCGCTATACAAATTGGAGAGTATAGCTGAACCCCAGCAGTATCTCCCGCACTCGGTGAGGTCCTCCATGAACTGCAGGTACGTACAGTGCACTAAATTACCTGACTGGTCAGGTATCAACCATCCGCCGATCATGCGTAGTGTATACGCTCGTGCAAACTGCTGCACCTGCTCGTCTGTGGCATTTGGCGGAAGACGCTCGTTATTAAAATTCGGAATTAGCCACGTCATCTTCAACCGCTGTCCAGTCATCGCTGATGCAGGGGGTGTCACCCCCAACATTCGGTGTACCAATCGTCTCCATTTATTTGTAGTCGCTTTAACAACTGGGGCACCACCACACGGTAGTCCTAGTTGAATGGCCACGTCCTGGAGAGTGATCGTGCACTCTCCATGCGGCATATGGAATGTGTGGGTCTCCGGCCGCCATCGCTCGATGAGTGCATTAATCAAGCCGGGCTCAAATGTAAATGGTACTATGCGGGAGACCCCATAGAATCCAGCACGCACAAGATATGGTATGATTTGCAGTGGCGGATCACCGAAGAACTGCTGATTATGTGTGCATCGATGTAGCTGGAGAGTACGGGCCGGCAATTGCAATATGATAAGAGAAAGGTATTAAAAGCTAAATTAAAGCAATTAATTAACCGGAAAAAAAATTAGGTAAACCAAATAACCATGAAGACTACCTTGCCATTCCAAACGTGCACTGCGATATGTTTGTTCACCAAATATAGCACAGAGCGGTCGGTCGGCCGTGGATCCACAATGCGCATTTGTTGTCTCTGATCACGATCAAGTAAGTTGGCCATCTTTACTAAAAACAAAGTCACTTACAAATATCATTAATTTAATCCAATACACAAATTTACAAATACATAAGTTTACATAATCACTTACATAATCATCCATAAATTGATACTAAAAACGAATATATATTTAAATTGAAAATTAAAGTCACTGACATACGTAATCATCCATAAATTGATACTAAAAACGAATATAAGTTTACAAATGTCATTCATTGAACCAAATGCATAAGTTTACAAACAAGTTTACAAATACATAAGTTTACAAATTTCTATTTCGTTGTGGACACCTTTTCTTATTGTGTCCAACGCCCTTACATCTGCTACATCTAATAGTCCCAACTCGTTCCTTGACGTCCATCTCGTTATGAATGCGGGCCTCTTTGGGTCGACCTTTTTTGCTCCTTCGTTTCTCGGGGTCCGGCCACACGGTTGGACCCATGTACGGCGGCCATGATGAGACGTCGCCAAGAGGTTGAAAATGGGTGTTATATGCCTGTATCATTGTATCCAATCGGAAGCATTGATGTACGTAGGCCAACGAGTCTCAACCCATACACACACAAGCAGCCACTACGTGCACACAGGGGTAATGTTTTGCCTTAAATGCCCCACAATCACACCTACGGGCTCGAAGCTCAAGTTTATATGTCCGTCCGACTGGGGAAATACTTTCATCGTAAGGGTCGAGGACCTCAAATAAAAGGCTCTCTGCATCGAACTATGTGACACGCAGTGAGGATGATCGAGCTATGTTCTTGTCCATTGCAACCCTTACGGTCTCAAAGTGGACCTTGCCGGTCTGTAGCTGAGCTACATATGTCTCACGACGTTCCTGGAAGAACCTGTTCAACCGGTAATATGAGCCTTGGACGACGCCCATTAATGGTAACTTTCGGAATCCTTTGAACACGTCGTTGATACACTCAACCAGGTTTGTCGTCATGTGGTAGAAGCGACGACCCTCGTCGTACGATTGCATTCATTGCTCCCTCGGAGGCAAGTAATGGTAACAATCAGTGTTAATCAAATCCAACGCTCCCAAAAGAGAATCTGCCTTATCCCGCCGTAGTTGGTAACCTGTATTTGTATTATTAGTTACTGACAATATATACAACTTCAGTAGAGCAAGATTTAACGATAGATAAAATAACATACCTATGTTTTGGACCGCTATCTTCAGCGACTTTTGTTGGTACTGCGTCATCACATTGCTGGCGATGTGTCTAAGGCAGAAGACATGGTACCCTAACAGGGGTTGCCACCCGCATCGTGGATCACCCACAACTTCAATGATTCCATTGGCCCTATCAGAAATAAGGCAAACTCCTTGCCTATCCATGCCCACAACATGTCTGCGCAATCTTTGGAGGAACCACTTCCATGCGCTGCCTTTTTCGCTCTTGACAATTGCAAATGCAAGAGGCACAATCTTTCTGTCAGCGTCTTGAGAGCAGGCTATCAGCAAAGTGTGCTTGTATCTACCAGTGAGGAAAGTCCCGTCCACCTGCACAATCGGTTTCAGATGTAGAAATGCATCGAACCTGGGTCCTCTCACCTAGGATGTAGCTCGCCAACCACTACACCAAACACTTGTTGGTAATTTCAATAGTTAAACAATTGTCCTTCATAAAATATCAATATGTGCAATAATCTTTCAATGCACTTATCTTTCGTAAGGATACAATAATTGATCTAATAAAGACTGAATCAAAACATAATATGACTTCAGGCCATCAACTTAATCATATGAAAAAACTTAATCATATGTAGCTTCAAGCTATATAAAATTCTTTCAAATTTAAAGATGACGACTGCAATAATAATAAAATTATAAAATAGACTATGATAATGATAAATTATTAAAATAAAATTTTTTTACCCGTAGTGATCGTAACAAAAATTTTTTTTGAAATAAGATTAACTTACCTCCTTAATTATTCAGAACTGAAAAACATAAGAGATTGATGCTTGATTACCAAAAACTTGTCGGCAGAGATTCATGTTTAGTTACCAAAAGCTCAAATCGACATAATCCATGAACAAATGCCAAAAGCTCAAATTTGTAGGCTCGTGCTGATAACGTGTTATAAAATATATGAAATAAGAATACTCAAAATAGAGAGAAAAGTAGGAGGGAAGATGGATTCTATTATTCAAGTAATCTCCAACCTTTACATCAACTCCTAAAGCCTCTATTTATAGGCTAAAGGATCTCAACCGGGGGGAATGTACCTAATGAATTCATACACTCATATTCATGTACACAAGAAACTAAAGATCATCAACTTAATTACGAAGGACATTACAAACTTCTATACATGGAGATATGAAAAGGCACTTGTGAAAATTCACAAATACTAATTATTTATAACAATTATATTTAGGATAATAATATTCTAACATTGTCTAAAATATTATATCTAAAAAACAAGTTTTATCCATTATTTTAAAGTTATCTAAAATTTTCTCTAACAAATAAATTAATAACCATATTCATCAATTAAATTTCTAACCATATTATTTATTTTCTTATCTAACAAAAAATTAACTAACATTGTCTAATAATATTATCTCTAACAAATATATATTATTCTTCAACATTATCTATTTTGTTATCTAACAAAAAATTAACTAACATTATCTAACAATATTATACAATATTTTTTTAAAATCTAACAATTTTATTTAAACTAATAAATCAATCCAAATCAAACCACATTATCTTTCTAGATCATCAAAAAATTAATCTCAAACAAATAATTTATTTAATAACATTATCTAACATGTTCAATATTATATTAATATTATATTTAAAAATTATCTAATACTAAATCTAAAAATTTTATCTCTACCAAAATTATCTAACATGTTCAAAATTTTATCTCTACTATTTTACCTAACATACCATTTTAACAAAATTCACCAAAATATTATTTTTCTATTTAACCAACTACTAAATAATTTATTTACCAAAAAAATCAATTTTCCTAACAATAAAATATTATTTTCGAAATTATTTAATATTTAATATTTAAAATATTAATTTCGAAATTAATTAATATTTAAACCAACTAAATTAAATCATCTTTTTCTTACTAAATTGTCTCAAAATTTAAAAACATTTTCTAAATTTATCTAACCAAAATATCAAAAAAAAATTATTAACATCATCTAACAAAATATCGACAAAAATTACTAACATCAAAATTTATGAAATAAACATACAACTTCCAAAAATAAATTTATAACATCATCTAACAAAATATCAACAAAAATTACTAACATGAGATACTTACCTTTGTAGTCTTCTTTTTAAATTCTTCCTTCTTTCACCTTCTTCTCCTTCTTTTTTAACTAACAAAAAGAAATAACATCATAAAATTATTAATACTAAAAAAAAAATAGTAATTTCCGTTAAAATAAAAAAAAAATCACTTATATTATTTTTCTTCTCTTCTCTTCTTTTAATCTCTCTCACTCTCAATCTCTCTCAATTTCACTCTTAATCTCTCTCAAACTCTCTCCCTCAAACTCACTCTCTCGCCGCACAAATACACAAACCCTAAAAAAAATTTGAACCGAACCCCCCCTCCCCCGACAGGCCTTATATAGAGAAGGTAGTAATTGCCTCATGTTTGATTGGACCACACATGTGGTCCAATCACTGCAAATCGCAGTGGGACTCGCAATTTGCAAATCGCTAGTCAAACTACGATTTGCAAATCGTGAAGACCACTGCGATTTGTTCTTTATTTTTTAAAAAAAAAAATTCAAAAATACCGAGTGCCACGTGGCAGCCATTTTGGACATTTTTTTTTGGTGATCTGGTTCATTTTTTTTGTATTATAAAAGTAAAAAAAAACCCTTTATTTTGGTTGTTAGCCTTTCATTTCTTGATTTGTTCCTCCAAATTAGGATGAATGAATCAACGATGATAATTCATTTGACAAATCCAAAACTTCCAAATAGCAACACATACCTTTTTCCTCAAGGAATTTTAATTCAAAAATAATTTAGGCAGTTATATAAATTTTTTATTTCCTGGAAGTTCACATAATCACATTAAATTATTAATGTCAGATTTTATTTTCTTGCTTTACAAAAGTCACAACGATGAAAAATCTATCCTTTCACACATATATTTAATTTACACGTCTAATCACCAGGATCGATTAGTTTTAGCTTGAACCTGGATAGACTTCAACCATTTGTGACATAATCATAATAGCAATTCAAAGAGAAATTGATTTTGAAGTAAAAATACCACAGAAATGATGAAAGGACTTCTTTAAAATATAATTGTTTTTAATTTCCAGGAAGCTTCACAGTAATTATTTATTTAGAAAAGAAATGATTTCTTTTTCTTTTCCTAAATCAGGACTAACTTTGCTACGAAATTATATAAGGAAGCCGGTAATCTTCTTGATGGTTTAGTTAATTAACAGACCAGACAACTTTAATTCATTAAACTGGTTTAAAAAAAAGGCAAAAGTAATAATTCATTCCCTAAACTTTACATTAACAGTCAATTTCGTCCTCAATTTTCTTTTGCTTTTGTCCTCAATGTTTTATTTTTTAGTCAAATTTATTTTTTGACTAACTTTTTTCAATAAATTAACGACAAATTGCATTATATTTTTCAATATGAGTTAGAATTTGAATTTCTTTTTCTATTAATTTTACATTATATATCATTAGTCACGTAGGTTTTGTCGATAATATTTAGTTAAATTAAGAGTAAAAAATAAAGTTGACCAAAATATAAAATATTAGAGATGAAATTGACAGTTTGAATAAAATTTATAGACAAAATTAATACTTATACTAAAAAAAAAACAGAGATTTATTAAACGGCACAGTCATTTTCCATTTATAAGTGAAGAAGACATTGCGGGAGGCATTGACTATTCGTTGAGAATTTTGTTGGATTAAACCCATTAAATCCAAATAATAGGATTAAAGATTCTATTGGCAGATTGAAAGAAAAAATATATTATTAATATAAGTACCTGAAAAGCTTTGTTTTCATATATTTATTTATTTATTCTTCTCATTCGTCAAAATTAATATAATTAAATTTCTAACATATTATTTATTTTTTTATCGAACAAAAAATTAACTAACATTATCTAATAATATTATCTCTAACAAATATATATTATTCTTCAACATTATCTATTTTGTTATCTAACAAAGAATTAACTAACATTATCTAACAATATTATACAATATTTTTTAAAATCTAACAATTTTATTTAAACTAATAAATCAATCCAAATCAACCCACATTATCTTTCTAGATCATCAAAAAATTAATCTCAAACAAATAATTTATTTAATAACATTATCTAACATGTTCAATATTAGATTAATATTATATTCAAAAATTATCTAATACTAAATCTAACAATTTTATCTCTACCAATATTATTTTCAAGATTATTTAATATTTCATCTAAAAATCCTATTTTCAAAATTTTCTAATACTAAATCTAATAATTTTATCCCTAGAAATATTATTTCAAGATTATCTAATATTTCATCTAACAAACTTATTTTCTAAAATATCTACTATTTTACCTAATATACCATTTTAACAAAATTTACTAACATCAAAATTTATGAAATAAACATACAACTTCCAAAAATAAATTTATAACATCATCTAACAAAATATCAACAAAAATTACTAACATGAGATACTTACCTTTGTAGTCTTCTTTTTAAATTCTTCCTTCTTTCACCTTCTTCTCCTCCTTTTTTAACTAACAAAAAGAAATAACATCATAAAATTATTAATTCTAAAAAAAAAATTAATTTCCGTTAAAATAAAAAAAAAATCACTTACATTATTTTTCTTCTCTTCTCTTCTTTTAATCTCTTTCACTTTCAATATCTCTCACTCTCAATCTCTCTCAATTTCACTCTTAATCTCTCTCAAACTCTCTCCCTCAAACTCACTCTCTCGCCGCACAAACACACAAACCTTAAAAAAATTTTGAACCGAACCCCCCTCCCCCGGCATGCCTTATATAAAGGAGGTAGTATTTGCCTCCTGTTTGATTGGACCACATGCGTGTGTGGTCCAATCACTGCAAATCGCAGTGGGACTCGCGATTTGCAAATCGCTAGTCAAACTACGATTTGCAAATCGCAGGGACCACTGCAATTTGTTCTTTATTTTTTTAAAAAAAATTTAAAAATACCGAGTGCCATGTGGCACCCATCTCGGGCATTATTTTTTTTTTTGATGATCTGGCTCTATTTTTTTGTATTATAAAAATAAAAAAAAAAACTCTTTATTTTGGTTGTTAGCCTTTCATTTCTTGATTTGTTCCTCCAAATTAGGATGAATGAATCAACGATGATAATTCACTTGACAAATCCAAAACTTCTAAATAGCACACATACCTTTTTCCTCAAGGAATTTTAATTCAAAAATAATTTAGGCAGTTATATGAATTTTTTATTTCCTGGAAGTTCACATAATCACATTAAATTATTAATGTCAGATTTTATTTTCTTGCTTTACAAAAGTCACAACGATGAAAAATCTATCCTTTCACACATATATTTAATTTACACGTCTAATCACCAGGATCGATTAGTTTTAGCTTGAACCTGGATAGACTTCAACCATTTGTGACATAATCATAATAGCAATTCAAAGAGAAATTGATTTTGAAGTAAAAATACCACAGAAATGATGAAAGGACTTCTTTAAAATATAATTGTTTTTAATTTCCAGGAAGCTTCACAGTAATTATTTATTTAGAAAAGAAATGATTTCTTTTTCTTTTCCTAAATCAGGACTAACTTTGCTACGAAAT